>PVKU01008336.1:0-75076 GCA_004027475.1 Anoura caudifer
TCAGGACAAGGCTCTAGACAACCAATGCCAACCTAATAGTTTGGAAACAGAAAAGACACCCAACTGCCCACACTGGCCCAGCTGCTGCAGGGTAGGGAAGATGAGACTATTTTGAATACATTCCACAGGTTGTTCCTGACATTCCCTGCCTGCTCCTGGCTGAGGCCGCTTGCTTTAGCCCCTGAGCTTGGAATTGCTACATACCCTTAATAAAGTGGTTCTCTTACAGGCTGACCTTAGTTTTCACAACACAGCTAAAAAGTGAGGAGATTGAGACTAGAAGAAGTTGAACCAAATTCCAATTTGCCCAAATTCCACAGTGGGATAATGGTGGCCGCAACCAATCTCTTTCTACTGCCCACAAAGTCTCGCACAATCCCAGGCTCTCCAAATCACAGGCCCTGAAACCTGAAGTGATGCCAACAGGTCCAAGACCTTTGTTTTATAGATTAGGAAACAAAGGCCCAGCAAGTTAAAGGTCTTGCCAACAGTCAAGTCCAACAGGACAAGTTAACTTCAAGGCTAGACCCCAGGGTTCCTGATTCTTAGGGAGCACAGTTTCAGTGGAGTGAATCGATGCAGCTCGGCTGGCTTGAAACTTTTGGCTCATCCAGTTGGCTGATCTGAGTTCTCAAATCAAGTAGGGAAGAGGGTGGTTTCTCACAGATTCTGACCCACAGCCCAAAGCAGCCCCTGTACCTCCATTCTGTTATCAAGGCTATGGATCATTTAAATAAATCTTTAGGTTGAAATGCACTTACTCAAACAGGGTGGTCAAGATATGAAATATGCTCCTCTGCCAGATTTTGTTACCACCTGTGATGTAATATTCTAATAGGAGGTATTTCATGCAGTCCCTGAGGCATTTTGTTAAGCATAAAATGTTTCAAAAATCTGACGAGTATGTATGGGAAAACATAATCTTATGAGCTTCTCAAACTTTATCTAATAGACGTGCAGCCTCTCAAGAGAGAGGCTTCCAGGTTGGAAATCATAACTAAAGGACAAGGAGACAAGTCAGGGGTCACCGTGTGTTGAGCACTATCATTAATATAGCACTTGCCTGTATTAACTCGTTTAGCCTCTACGACCTGGGGGTGCGATGAGCATTATAAGCCCCGTCACAGATAAGAAAATGAGACCCAGAGAGGTTTTCCATCTTCCAGAATCTGCACCCACACACCACCTTAGGTGCTGTCGAAAGCCACTCACTTAGTGGATCAGATCTTACTCCTCCAGCCTATTTGAGAACATTCTCCCAAAAATTCACCTCTATCATCTACAATACCATTTCATTTTTGCTTTTTGCTAGATTATCCTTATCAGCATATAAACATACAGTCAATGTTCCCACTTAAGAAGAAACTGACATATAAACAAACAAACACTTTTCTGGACTCTTGCATTGGTGACCCTACTTCCTAACTCTTTTTTGCAACAAAATTCCATGGAAGAACTAAACTAAATTTACTAAAGCAAACTAACTTTACTTTAGTAAGTAAATAAACTTTCTAATTCCTACCCTTTCTTCCCATTCTCTCTTGAACTCACCCCATCTGCTTTTGGGTGCATCTCTGAATACCAAGAGAGCTCTGGCCAAAGACATGACAAACTCCACATGTTGCTAAATCCACGGATCCTTCACCCTCCTTGGCATTGGACACAGGTGATCGCTGCATTCTCAGTAACACACCTTTTCCACTTGTCTTCTGGGACACTCGCTGTCGGTGTATGTCCTACCTCACTGCCCCCTCCTCTCTGTCTCCTTTGCTGCTTCCTATTTTTTCTCCAAACCTCTTTACTTTGGGGGCCCAGGTCTCAGTCCTTGGACTCCGTCTGCTCCCTTGTTCATCTCTAATCTAATGGTTTGGATACCATCATATACTGGCGATTCCTACAGTGAGATCTTCTCTCCAAACCTCTTTCCTGGACTTTAGACTCAAGTATGCAACACTCTCTTAAAATCACCACTTGGCTATTTAAAAATCTGCTGTATTCCAAATGGATTAGTCTGCATCCATGCCTCCTAAAACTGAATTCTCAGGCTTCACCTCTCTCAGTTGTTGGCAACTTTCTCCTTCCAGTGGCTTTCTGGTTATACACCACACCCCATATCAGCCCAATCAGTTGTAGTTTCAAAATATTTACAGAATTTGCACATATATTGTCATTTTACCTGTTGTCCCTGTGATCCGAGATACTTTCACTTCCTATGGGGATTCTGGCAACAAACTCCTACCTGGTCCCGCTTTTGCTCCTGCTGCTTCATAGTATATCTTCCACCAAGCAGCCTCAGAGTGGGAAACTCCTCTGCTCAAAACTCTCCAGTAACTCCTCATCTCGCGTAAGTGAAAGCCGAAAGCCTCACTGCAGGCCTCAGGCCCCGATGCTCTCTCGGCCGGCCCCTGTCTCCTACTTCTCCTTCACCTGGATCCCTCCTCCTGCCTCACGGAGCTCCTGCTAGTCCTCAGCACACCAGGCCCACCCCTGCCTCAGGACCTTGGCACCAGTTCTCCCCTCTGCCTGAGATCCTTTTCCCCAGTGAGGTCCCTCCTCTTTTCCCATTTCCCCCCAAACGTCTCCTTCCCATTGAGACCTACTCTGATAACTCTGTCTGGACAATTCTGGTCTTCATTTCCATCACCCAGTTACTCAATGCTGTATGTCCTAATGTACTCATCAGGACAGTATAATTTATTTTTATGTCTATTGTTTATTATCAGCCCCTCCTCCCACTGGAACGCAAGCTCTTCAAAGGCTGTGACTCTTGTCTGTTTAGTACTCTAATGTGCCCCAATTTCTGGAACAAGGAAGGGCACATAGTAGGTGCTCAATTAGCCTTGGATGAGTGGATAAATGAAATCAATTGCCCGTGCTGTCAGTTGTACTCTCAGTAGTAAGTATGGAATCCTAGTCCACTCATCTCCAATGTACTTGCGCTTTTCACTTTGTCATAGTGTTACAGAACAGACTGGGGCAGGAGGGGGTGAATAATATGCTAACTGAATGGACCCACTCTTGTGCTCCAGGGGTCCTACCCCTGAACTAGGTTCAGCTTGCCCACCGCCAGGGAAAGATGTCTTTCAATGCCAGAGATTGGTGAAAAGGAAAGAGATTATTTATTTAAAGAGTTATATAAACTTAAGAGTAATAACTTAATGTTGTTATTGAGATCCCCAAGTCCTTTAGAATACTCACAAATGCACAGTCCTTCCTTCCCACTCTGCCCAGTACAGGGTACTGTTACAGAACACTGGTCCAAGGGGGGCAATTATTGGCCCACCCAGGGATGCCAAAAAACTGTTCCAGAGCAGGCATACAGACAGGCGTATGCCTCTCACATGCAGGGCCAAAGGGCCCCGGGGTCATAACACACCACTACGGAAAGGACCCCCCACTGGGCTCAATCGTCTGTCGCCAGATGGAAAGATATCTCTCAATGCCAGAGATTTGTGAAAAGGAAAGGAAATGTTTATTTATTGCTATACAGACTTAAAGTAGTGACCTAACATCTTCATTAAAATATCAAAGTCCTTTAGGATACCCACAGATGCCCACAGCGCTTCCTATCTCCCTCTGCCCTAATTCTGGGTACCATAACTCAGGAGAAGAAGCAAACATCCGGGATCCAGGCTCCTGACACCGTCAGCTGTGTCACCATCCAGGCAGGATCTCTGATTAATCCAAAGCCATGTGGCACCTTCTCATGGCCTACTGGCAAGAGTCCTTTCCCCTTCTTCCAGGCAAAGTCTCTCTTGCTTCCCAGACCATGCAGCTAAAGGGAGCACCCCAAAGCCACGTGGTCCTCTTCTACCAGAGTTGCAGGGAAGGGATCCCCATTCTGGCAAAACCTCGTGGCTCTCCCTGCAAAGCTGTGTAGAGGGTCTCCATTCTGCCAAAGCCACCTGGCTCCCCCTTCACCTAAGTTGCGGGCAGGGGGTCATTGCTCGGGCCAAACTGAGTGGCAGTTTTCTGCTAAAGCCACATGGTGATTCTCCCTCACAGGGCTACGGGGGTCCTAACTCTGGCGAAAGCGCGTGGTTCTCTCCCAATGGCTGCTGCATCTCATTTTAAATCCTTGCGCCAATCCTCTTCTGTACCCCCACTTCCGACTCCTCCTACAATCAGTTATACCTGCCAGCATTCCTGTATTATTCCAAGTTTATTGGGCTACCATCATGAGTCTGGGCAGGTGTGTCCCCACATCCTAGAGCCAATCTTCTCCAAGCTCCCACACAGGTGCTGTAACTTGGGGGTCCGCCCCCTCTAGTTACATCTTGGGGGGAGTCCTTTCCAGCTCCCTGGCTCAGAGCATGGTCACAGCTATTTAACACATCTAAGCCACCAGCCAAAGGCTGTAGATATGTTAAATGACCATACCATGGATTAGCTGGGAAGCTGTGGCTGTGCAAATCAGCTCTGCATGTCCCTGCTCCATGTGTCCCTTCCTCCAACTCACACCTATGGGGGAGGGGGTGAGGACATCTCATATGTCCCTCTAATATTTCCTGGACACCTTGAGCCCCATTCCAAATCCCTATTTTTGGGCCCCCACCTCTTGGCTGCACCCTGTATCAGTACCATACCTCAGAAAAAGATATAGAAGTCCATAGTTTTTCTCTGCCCAAGCTGCTCAGTCCCTAAAAGATGCTCGGCTCTTCTCTGCCCAAGCTGCATGGTCTCAAAAAGATGCTGCTTGGTTGCTATACCTGGGTTTAAATCCCAGTGCCAATCTTCCTTTACAGCCCCATTTCTGACTCCTCCCACAATCAGTTACATCTGCCAGCATTCCTGTATTTTTCTACCTTTACTGGGCGGCCATAGTAATTCCGAGCAGGTGTGGCCCTGTGGTGTGGAGCCAATCACCTCCAAGCTCTTACGCAGGCTCTGTAACCAGGGGGAGTTGCCTCCCAGTTACATCATGGGTTGAAGTCACTGCCATCCCCCTGGCTCAAAGCATGGCCACAGCTATTTAACATATCTATGAAACCAGTTAAAGGTTATAGATATGTTAAATGACCATTCTAGCTGTTATCTGCAAAACTGTTGCTATGCAAAACAATTCTCAAAGGCCCTGCTCCATGCATCCCATCCCCCAACTCAGATTTGTGGGGGTGAGGACATCCTCTCTTTCTATATATTTTAATATTTCCTGGACACTGAGTTCTGGACCCCATTAAAAATCCCTATTTGGGTCTCCCCACCTCCCACCTTGGCTGCACCCTGTTACAATAGTGCTCACAAGTCAGCTTGGTAAGGCTCAGGCAGTATCAAAAGTGCTTTCTATGTGCTATCTCATATAACCTTAAAAATAATTCAATGAGGTAGATGCTAATAATCTTGATATTTCCATTTATGATATAGGGTTATGACATAGGTAACAACATAGGACTTCTATTTGATTTTTGAAATTCAGTTTGTTGCTGGGTGATAGGATTTCCCCTCTTGGAATAGATAGGGCATTTACATTATTCAATAGTCAAAACTATTTGGAAAGATGAACATAGAAAAGCCTGTTTCTTGTTATATAACTTTGGGCATATTTAGCCACTTATGGCTGATTTCTTCATCTGCAAAGTGGGAATAAAATTTTCTATCTCAACGAGTTGTTGCACAGATTAAATGAGGAAACCTATGTAAAATGCCTAGCGTGGTGCTGTTCCAGTGCATGTATTCAAAAAACAACGCAATTTAAACCATTTTAATATTACTTTCACCACTGGGGCTTCCTTATATTCTAACAACCTTTCTCCTCTGCATCCAAAACATCTAAATGTACCTGGTGGTATAAAGAGAATACCTTATCTACAGACCAACGGAGATGAAGTTGAGCTTGTGTCAGATCCCGGAAATTCAAGAGTGTTTTCTCAGGTTGCTCTGCATGAACAATGCAGCCAGAGGTAAGGAAGAAAGTGTTAGACCCTTAGACTCATTCCTCCAAAGCCTGCAGTCTAGTGTTGCATGAAAAAAAAAAGTGGAAATGAGCAAACAAGGCAAGAATAAGGGAGTTTCACATTGGAAAAGACTTCAGGGCATTATCTGGCCTGGTCCCCTGCCTTTTAGGTGGGGCCGATATTCATTACCTCTGTTTTACAGGCATCAGCGTCCATTGGGCTAAGTGACTTGGCCCCACAGGGTGCGGGCAGTGCAAAGGGGGTAAGACCCAGGTTTCTGTGAGGACTCCAAGCAGTAGATCCATTGTCACACATCCGGATGCCTACAGGTGGGTGATAGGAGTGTGTGACGCAGGCAGTGGGGACTATGGCAAAGTGGGGAGCAGCCGTACTCTGTTCTAGTCAATTATTGCCATGGTCCCTGTGGCATTGCTGTACTTCACGTTTTTAAAGAGAATTGGAATTTTTTTATAGATTTTCAAATGGAAGCAAAAAGATGTGACTGTGGTATTTATCTATGGGGGGGGGGTAATATTTACCTAAGAGGGATTTTTAACAATAATGATAACACTTGAAAATAATATACTATTGCATGCCAACTATACTTTAATAAAAAGCTAGAAGAAGAAAAGAAGAAGAAGAAGAAGAAGAAGAAGAAGAAGAAGAAGAAGAAGAAGAAGAAGAAGAAGAAGGTGGTCCTGTGTCTCCTTTTGCTCAACTGGCTTAAGCAAAGGGCTGATTCTGGAAAGCACACAGCACATTCTCCATTCAGCTCAGTTCCAGTGTTGAAGGGATATTGAGGATGCTCCAGGCTTCTGCACCAATGAATTCCTTTACTCACAGCAGTTACTCAGTAGGCCACAGGAAAAGTGATGAAAGCAGGTGACTCACTACTGGGTTCGTGGAGATGTCGTTTCAACCCCGCCCTGAAGGCCTGGTGGGTAGAGAGGTTTGATGTCCTCTCAGCTGTCTCCAGGCTCAAACGCTGTCAACCCGAGTTTAATCACTTAGTGTTTGCCTCCAGATTTCTTAAATAGGGAAGCTCTTGTAATCCAACAATCATCTGGGAAACAGTGGGCTGCCGATGGTTTATCTGGTTGATCTTAAAGTGTCAGAGCACTGTGATTCTTATTGAACACTAACGCAGTGATTGGCTCCAGGGTAAAAAGTGCTGAGGGATGGCTCTCTCAGCCAGACCTGAGAAACACCGCTCTGAAGCAGCTACCAACCGATGCCAGCGAGACGCGACTAAAGTAGGAAGAGGAGACTTGAATCCATTACCCAGATGGAGCTGCCGGCTTGATTTCTCCAACTTCAAACCATCAGGACTGGTTGAGAGAAAATCATCTGTGAATGAAACTTCCGTCACAGTTGTTTTAAGAACACACTATTGTCATGAAATGGTTTTCTTACTCAGAAAAGTAACAGGGTGGGGAATTCATTGTAAAACTCTATGAAAGTGATTTCATTCCAGGATCCATCTGACAGCTGTAATTGAAATTTTTTAAAAATTATTGTTAAAAAAAGAAATAAGTAAATAAAAATAAAAACAAACAAAATGTTTTTTCCTGTGGGAGACAACTCACCCACCATGCCCCTACCACTAGTACAAGCTGTGAAAGGGAGGGACCCTGACTTTCCTCTTTCTATGCTCCTGAGGGTTGGGCCAGTGCTTAGATGTCTAATAATTGTTTGAATGAAACGGCATTTGTCACCATACATTGGCTGTCTCTGACTACAGATTTTGTTTTTGCTCTGCAGCAACGTTTAAGCACAACTCAGCACTTTTTTACATCCCTAAGGGACCACTGCTTTAGCACCCAATGTAGATTTCACTGAGAGGTTTTGAGGGAAAATTACAGATCAGGCAGTATTTTTTTTTAAGATTTTATTTAGTTTATCTTTAGAGGGGAAGGGAAGGAGAGAGGGAGAAAAATATCAATGTGTGGTTGTCTCTTGTGCGTCCCCTGCCAGGAACTGGCCTGCAACCCAGGCATGTGCCCTGACTGGGAATCGAACTGTGATCTTTTGGTTTACAGGCCCACGCTCAATCCACTGAGCTACACCAGCCAGGGCAAGATCATGCAGTATTTCAATCCCTAATTCCCCATCAAACAGCTTCCATCCTGATTCATTAGGTGGGAGCTGATGGCTGCCATACTAGGTCCTCTTTCTTCACAGAGAAGTAGGTGAATCACACTTGCCTAAGTCTAGGACCTAGCCCTTCAGGAAACAGGTGGAAGCTTATTTTCTTGACCCCCTTCTGAGGTCTGGCCTCTCTAGGACACCTAGGTGGGGGGGTCACTTCTCGATTTGTCAACAGTCACCAGCAAGAATGAACATGCAGATGAGGGTCAGAATGGATGAGCTTCCTCAGGGAAATGGTCCCTGACAGATTTCCTGGCTTGGGCACAGCAGGCTTCTTCATCTAGGTCACCTGCCAGAAAAAGGGGGCAACAAGACCTTGCAATATCTTTGCAATATTTAGAATTTAAATTATATGAATATATTTTGTTAACTAATGTTATTAATTAAAAATGAGAAAAATTCAAATATTAAAGATAGATAACAGTCTCCTTCCCCAGTCTTCCTCCTCAGATACAATTGCTGTTATTTTTCTTGTGTACCCTTCCAGAGACATATTATGTGTGTACAAACATATTTATGTAGACATGTCCAGATTTTTCTTACACACATGAGAACATCGTGCACACACACTGTACCACGGCGACCTCCCTCCCTTTTGCGTTCCTTTTCACAGTGCACACCTTGCACGGATGGCTGTGATGCATCTCATCTCTTCCCTATGCCTGTTCTTTCAGGTTGTTTCCAGATTTTGCTACAAGAGCAATTGTTCATTACTTTGATGTAATGACTAATCTTGGATAAATGTTGTTTATAAAGCAAATAGCTAGGAATGGATTTGCTGGGTTAGAGGGCTTGTTCATTTACCAGCTTGATTAGATATTGCCTAATTGCTGTGGCAATGATACGACCAGTAACAGAATGTGAGAACGTCGGTTTCAAAACACCTTCTTTTGTGTCCACTCTCAAGCAATTAGAATCACATCTGGGATCTGTTTAAGGAGATGCCAGTTGCCCAAGACACAGTCTTTAAGTGTGGAGGAAAGATGGCCAGTCTCAAACTCAGAGCAACTCTGTCCTGGTCCTGGCCCTCTAACTCCCTGAAACACCTCAGACAAGTCGCTTCCCCTCTGTGGGACCCAAGTTTTCATCTGATGACAGGACCTTTGCACTAGAGAAGTGCTTACTCCATGATCCCAAACCTGTGATTCCCATCTGTATGACCATGGCCATTCACCACAGTGTATAGAAGCGGCTCAGTGTATAAGCTCTGATGAAGTTGCATTCAGAGCCCAGCTCCCTGTGTGAGGTGGGTTCCCCATGAGACACACAGGACCAAGCATGAGCCTTGATGTCTTAAAAACAATAGCTAGCAAACCTCAAGGGGGCAGTGAACCACAAGTGACAGCATATCATCAAGTGTCACACTGGGTGGCACAGTCTCTAGGGGCTGAGACTGCTCAGAGGAGGGAGGCCTGACACCAGGCCCTTAGTGTCATCAGAGGATTCATAGAAAAGTGCCATTTATCTAAACAGTACTTTTAAAGATAAGTAGAAACCTACCAGGTGGTGTTGCTAGAGAGGAAGCTGGGGGCAAGTGGTGTTGTGAAAGCCCATCTGACTAACAGAACAGCGCTCTGGGACCCGGGGAAAGGCCCCACACCAAGTGCGGCTGTGCCCGATTACTTGTTTGTACAATTGCTCAGAAAAAAAAGTGACCCTAATCCCCACCACCAACATTCCTTTCTCGTCTCAGGTAATGACATCTCTATTGCTTCAGCTTGGTCAGACCTTCAAGTTGCCTTTGACTCCTTCTGTTCATGACCCATTCGCAGTCCATCATCAAATCCTATTGACTCTGTCTTCAATGGAGATCCAAGATCCCAGTTCCCCTCCCCACCTCCACTGCTCTCCCTTTGGTCCTTGGTCACCATTATCTGTCAGCTGCATTGCCATGAAAGCCTCTTGCCTGGAACTCAGCTTCCACCCAAGCCCTCCTGCATGCTGTTCTCAGCATCCTGGTGAAATCAAAGTTGGATCTGGTCACCCTTCCAATGGCCTCCAGTGGCACCCACAGTAAATGTCAGTCTTTATCATCACCTACAAGATCCTACAGAACATGACCTGTCCCTTCCTCAGACCTCCTATCTTGTCATTCTTCTTCCTTCGCTCACTCCCTTTCTTCTTGCCAGCCTACTAGCTTCCTATCTGCTCCACGTATACTCCAGGCTCAGAACCATGGCACTGTCCATTTCCTCTTTCTAGAAAAGTCTTTCCTAAGAGAGCAGGAATCTCATACCCTCTTAGTCTTCTCAGTGGATCCTACCCTGAGGCTCCATTATTAAACCCTGTTGTAAGTGCAACCTGCTCTCACCTTCCCAGCTTTCTCAGTCCCCCTTATCACGTTCTACTTCTTCTCACAGTGCTTATTTTACTACATAATCAAATCACTACATTCTTACATTTATTGTTTATTGTCTGTCTCCCCCCATCCCACTGAAATGTCAGCTCCATGAGAACAGGGATTTATGTCTGATCATTGTGCCTTAATACGGTGCCCAACTCACAGATAGACTCAATACATGTTGGTTGACAGCATGAATGAAAGAATAAGTTATGGGATTTTCTGATGAGCTGCTATGAAGATAAAATGGGCTGGAAAGTTATCATCAAAATGACTATTTTTCCCTCATTCCTGCTTTGTCATCTGCTAAGGAAACTAGAATGTTCTATTTGACTCTCAGCAGAGAGGTTATACCAAGAGCTTTGCTCCCCACCTTTGTCACTTATCATTTGTGTAAATCACTCTGCTTAGACATAAACTTCCTGTTTTGAAAATTAAGGCCAATGATAGAAACCTCCCCGGAGAGAAGACTAAATGTAATAACCATGTAAAAGCATTTTAGCACAATGTCTGCCATTTTGTAAGTACTCAAGACATCTTAACTAATTAGGGATAGTATTTAACAGAGACGTCAGGTTTTCCCTCAGAATCATCTTAGGGGGGAGTCTCAAGATCAGTTGAAGCTCCTCGGTGTAAGGGATCAGGGGTGGTGGACCTGGTGGGGGTGGCCTGGCCGCCACCCCGCAGGCGCAGATGCCATCCTTTCACTATCTCCATGCCAAACCAGCAGTTTCCCCCAGGTTCCCACTTCCTCCTTGGGCAATTTCCTCCCCATGACAATCTTTGCCAGCAAAGCAAAAAAAAAACAGTTTGGTCTTAGGGAAAAAATAAAATAAAAAGCTGAGCTCAAGGCCAAACGTGATAGATGTGTCCTCTTGCCGGTGGCTCCCTGGCCCCCCACCCCCAACTTAGGAATTAAGATACCTGCCTTTTAGGAGGAGGGGCCCTCAAAAGGAATAAGTTGGGCAAGATGAAGGCAAAGGTGGGGGTCAAGAGTCAGTGGAGGCTGGTGAAGAGGTGGGGCAGGAAGATTGCCCTCCTGCTTCTCACTGGCTGGCAGATGGGTTCCCTGGAGCAGGTACCTAGAGAGGGCAGCAGCCATACTGATTGGCTGGAGCACATGAGGTGACATCAGGCTGGCGGTGGAGCAGGGCCTGAGCCTGGGACGGGTAGGGCTGGCTGGCCTTCCCTTCCCCAGGTGCTTTAGGCAAGAGTGTGAACCACCAAGCCCCAGCTGATGCCAAGTGGTTGACTAAGTCAGCCCCTGGCAGGAGAGAGAAAGTGAATTTAGAAAGAATGATAAAGGCCTCCCCATCCCTGAACCCCTTGCCCTGTTCTCACAACAGTGTTAAGAAGTAGGCGCTGTTTGTATTCCCTTCTTATAAGTGAGAAACAGAGGACTGCGGAGGTTCATGACTGCCCAGCCACTACAGCCAGCGAGGGGAGAAACCAGGCTTCCAGTCAACAGCCTTCTGCCTCTGAAGGGACTGAACCACTGGACTATACGTATTTTTAAAGGACTGTAAATTTCTGTTCGTAAAAATGTCTGATTTAATTACACTAATAAATATTAGTCTCATTCTAAGTTTCCAAAAAGCTGGAAAGAAATAAAATGAATGTCTCTTAAATCACCACAGTAAGTATTTTCTGGACACTGAAGCTCCTATGTTCTCCAGACAAGTGAGTACATGCCTCCGCTGTCACTAGAAGCTGACGTGCTCTTATTTTGGTTGCCTAGTTTATGGGCCACTTTTGAATAAACTTCACTGAAGAAAGCAGGGATGTGTATAACCTACTGTCCAATCGATTCAAATTTCAGAGATTCTATTTTGTGAAATACTAGGAAAGACACATATTGGTCTCTGCCCTTGGTTCTTGGCACAGAGCTCTGAGGATCCTTGTGAATTTCTAAGTGAAAGGAGCACTGAGAACATTTGGGTTCCATTGTTTGGTCTTTGACCCCAGTTTCTGACACAGGGCTCCTCAATCCCTTGGACTCTCCTGGGCGACAGGAATATCTTTTCTTCTAAGGAGGTGGGTCCAGGAGGGCACCTGGCTGGAAGTTGGTCACCAGAAAGACCAAGACATGATTAGAAATGGGATTTTCAACTCCCTTTTCTCCGAATTCTTCAGAGAGGGGAGGGCGCTGGAAATGGAGTTCATGATCCGTCATGCCTGTGTGGAAGCCTCCTTTAAAATCCCCAAAATATGGGGTCTGGAGAACTTCCATGTGGGTGATTACATCCACAGAGGGAGTGTGACACACCTGAACTTCATGGAGACAGAATTTTCCACACGAGGGACTTTCCCAGAACTTGCCTTATGTATCTCTTTAACTGACTGTTCACGTGTGTTCTTTATTATATCCTTTAATAAACTGGCAAATGTAAGTGTTTCTGTGAGTTCTGCGAGATGTGCTAGCAAGTTGATAGAACCTGAGGGAGGAGTCGTGGGGAACTCTGATTTGCAGCCAAATCAGACGGAGGTGTGGGTAACCTGGGGACCTACTGCTTGCTATTGACATCTGAAGTTGGGGACGGTCTGACGGGACTGAGCCCATAACTTGCTAGGATCTGATGTGGCCCCCTTGAGTTAAAACCTTGAGTTAAACGGGAGGGCATCTAGCTGGCGCCCCAGAACTGCTCAGCATGGGGCGAACACGCAGGTGTGCTGTCCACAGTGTCGAGCGTGGGAGCAGTGGGAAAGGAGAAGAGGCGCACAGGAGGAAGAGGGGGGCTTTCCAACCCAGGTCTCATGCTTCTGGTCCTGTGTGGTGGACAATCACCATTTAAGAACAGGCGTAAGCTCTGGATTCTGACAGAAGTCACTGCAAAACAAGAACCCATGAGAAACCCTCACTAATTCTCTCTGCGTAGGACCTGTGAAGTGATCAGTGACTCGCCTCTCTTCCCCAGGCCTCACTCTGATTCTGTTAATCCCGGGGAAAAGGAAGTTTCAGGACACCCGAGGACTGAGACTAGTTAGAGGCCTTTTGCCCCCATCCAAGACAACACTAAGCAATGTTCATATACTCTCCATACTCCCAGCCCTCTGCCCCCAGGGCTGGTGTTTTAAAACATAGATTTCATCATTATTTGGGTGGGGTGAGGCCCACAGACCAGGAGATGGCTGCCATTGGAAAAATAGTTTGTTATTACCCACATCGCCCCAAAGGAAGGGGCACATCACAGCATAACAGGCCGCATGCGGGAGTGCCAGGCCAGTCGGGAGGCAGAGAGAGGAGCAGGGGCCAGCACTGTGGTTTCTGCAGGAGGCAATAGGTGAGGCAGGCTAAGAGGCTCAGATCTGGCTGGTCCGAATAGCATCAGCAGGCTCTGAGGTGTAGGGATTTGGTGCAGGTTGTGTGGTGCCTGCCCTGAGGTGATGAGTGTGTGGGAATCTTAGCCTTGAGTGTAAGAGTCCCGTGAGAGTCCAGGGAGGGAGGTGTGTGGGATGGGGTTTGTATGTGAAAGGACACTTGCAGGTGGGTCTTCTATTAGCCCTAGACACCTGTTAGCTAGCCCTGTGAATGCAGACTCTCGGGGACAGCCAGGCCCCAAGATGACAAAGTATCAGGAAATATAAAGGGTGGAGGGACTGAGCAAAAAAGAAAAAAGAAGGAAGAACTCAAAAAATATATATTTATATATACACTAAATAACATGACTAGTGCCATGGGGCAGTGGCCTTGGCTCTGTCATGGGCTCAGAATGGTGGCACTGCAAGCACTGTGGCCTTGAGCAGGTGACCACTTGGAAGGTACAATATGTCCTGAGTCCTTATGCCCACCGTGGTTGGGAGTCCCCACTGTCCTTCTTCCTGTTCAGTACGGAGCAGCAGGGTTGGGGGTTTACGCCTGGTTCTCTAACAGAAACCCTGCACTCCACCAGCACTGCCTCTGGAACTGGAAGGCCTTGTGTGAGAACATCTGTAGGTGCTGTGTCTTCTCCTTCCTTCATTTTGGTGTTTGTTTGTTTTCCAGAAGAAGGACACTCTGAGCACTGAGGTCTATGGACTTGCTTCAAGGTTTGTTAACGTTATTCGTTTCCTGAGAAGACAAGCTGTCACCGGTGCCATCTCCGGTCTTGCTCTGGGCACGCTCTCCCCCACCAGAGCCCCTGCCACCCCTACCCTGGCTCCATTCTAAACTGAACTCAGACCCTGGCTGGCAAGGCAGACAAAGCCTTGCTCACACACGCCTCTTTCTGACCAGAGGGACTTTGTCATAGGCCTCTGTCTAGAGTCTGGGGAACCTTGAAGGGGACTGCGTGAGTTGAGGACAGGAGTCCTGTTCCAGGCATTGGACATGTGCACCTTCTTCCCCAGAGGTTGCCAGGAGTGAGGCAGGGTCCAGCCAGCTGCTTCACATCTGGGACAAGTGGTAGAAAAGCATCCCAACCTCATTTGGTAAATGGACACTCTTCACTAGTGTGGCATGTCACTCCCTCAGCATTGCTTTGTCCATTTCTATATTTAAAAATACTAACAACACTTAATGGTTGCTTTGCCATTGCGAGTAAGAGTGTAAATAGTCACCACTTCATTTTTATTGGGGGTGTGAATCTTATCTGTACAGTGCTGGCACCATGAGCTGATTTCTGCAGACCATCTGTGAGGGGGAAGGCCGGTTGGAGCCCCAGCGGGAGCCTCTTGTCCACTCATAAGCCCCTCGGACTCCTGGAAGCGGTGTGTGGAAGCAGTGAGAGAGTTACCCATCCCTTTGAGAGAGGCTGGCAAGTTCAGGAGGGACATCATGGATCTTGGGGAGGCTGACATGGCCCAGGTGCAAGAACAGACAAATGTGTCTCTAAGTGACAGACCAGAGCCAACAGAAAGGGGGGAGGTGTCCGATCAGGAGTAAGAGGAGGCCAGGCATGAAGTGAATGGCTTGCTTTGTTCCCTTGAGAGCCTTCAAGAGAACAAAAGGGTAGAAAGAGGGGTAGGTGATAGGTTGGCTGAGGCCACAATGACTGTTCTGTGAGGTGTCAGGAAAGACAACGGACTGAGATGGAAAAAACTGATGGTTACGTTCACCACCTGCTTCCTCTCTGAAAGGGGGTGATTTCTAAGGGGGCGGGGGTTGAGCATCTTCCTAGAACTGTGACATGTACTGGACTGAAAACTCTGAGAGGCTGGGAGGGAGAACTAAATTGCTTTCCAGAAAGAAAAGGGAGAGCTTTAGAAAATACAGGGCAGGGGAGCAGGGGAAACATCGGAACCAGGGAACAAAGCAGTGAGCCCTGCTGTGGTCCAGGCACAGGCAGGAGGAGGAGGACTGTCATCGAATGCGCCTGGGTAATACATTTGGCAGTGTGGTGTGCCATGTCATGATGCTCTTTGATATCGTCAGTACAATGTAGGCTCTCATTAATGGGTTTGTTTTTTTTTGCAGATACAACTAAGTATTGAGTCTTCGAGGTGGGCACAGCGGTGAGAACAGAGGCTGCCCCAACGACATGCTCTTTACTACTTCTTTGGCCAAAGCAAGTCCAGTGGCTACATGCAAGCTCAAGGTTTGTTAATTCTCTTTGTTTCCTACAAGGAATTGTTGTTCACATCTGTCTAAGCCATGAGGACTGAAAGTGCCTCCACTGTCAGGTGGTTCTTATCTATCTTGGTGCCGCTGGTGCCTTGCACAGTGCTTGGCACGGAGTAAGCATACAGTTAGTGTTTATTGCACAAAAGCATGTCTTTGGATTTGCCCTGTCTGCCCGTCACCGCCATTCTAAGTCCTGACCGTTCCAGTATCTCTTCCATGGCTCCCCATGTCTTCAGGCTCTCCCACTGCAAATGCACCCTACATTCAATCACCGTCGTCATTGATCCCCAGCACCACTTTGATTATAGCTTGCATTGACCTATCAAACTTTAACACTTCTATGCTTCCCTCCTCAGAAATCTTAAAGGACCCAGCATTGCCCAGAATCCTGTCCACATCCTTCGTTCTGAGGTTCAAAGTCACATGGAGTCCTAAGGATGAAAAGAACTCAGGTGAGAAAAGCTCTTGCGGAACATTCACAGTGATCCAGTCACTAGTCACCGATGGTAGCCGTCACTCTTCCCAGTTTTTCCCACCTAGATATGCATGGTGAGAGGGCCTTTTCCTGCCCCCTGAAGATTGGGTGTGGAGACTGGATTTGTATTTGCCAAAAAAAAAAAAAGAAAGAAAGAAAAGAAAAGAAAAAAGAAAATAAGTATGACACTGGGTGGAATGTTTAAAAAGTGATGTCTGATTTTCCATGCTTTTTCTTTCTCATGAGTGATGATGACACTTCATCAACCCTTCCCTGGGGTGACAGTCCCACAGAGGAACCCCAGGACTGATCCAAGACAGGTGCACAGTAGCAACCGCTGTCCCCATTACTACTTCATGTGACAGAGGAGGGGAGGAGGCTGCGAGGCCAAATCGCTTGCCTAGTTCACTCCATTATTCAGGGATAGAATCACCATCTTCCCATTTCCAGTGGAAGACCTTGTCACTAGTGCAGCCTCCTCCAGAAAGACACGAGCAGAGTGAAAAGCACAGAAGCATTGTTGTCAAACCTGGGTCAAATGCCAGCTTTGCCACATACCAAGGACTCCCAATTTCCCCATCAATAAAATAGCAAAAACAGCAACAGCCTGTCTCCTAAGTGACTGGGAAGGGAGGAGAGCCCTGGCAGCCTGCAGTAGGGACTTGGCATGTAGGTCAGCTAACCTCATCTCTTTCCCACGCAATAGCTCTCCTCTTTGTCCCCCGGATTGACCACACTCACTCTGACCACTGATTATAAATCCCTCTCCATCTCCTCCTCTGACCACTCTCAAAGCCCAGCTTTTGCTCCCAGCCTCCTCCTGCATGCATTCCTGCTCACATCCTTTCCCCCAACCTCAGAATTCCACCAGCACCTGACATTTACTTAGCCACCTGTTTTAGCTGTTTCTCTGGTGAGTGCTCATCTCCCTAATCACGCTAGACATCAGAGGATGTTGACCAGCCTCACACCTCTAGCATCCTTCCCTGAGCTTGGCCCAGTCCCTGTGTCTTATTGAATGAGTGGTTCTGGGCACATCCCTTCACATCACTGGGCCTAATTCCTCATGTGGGATGTCACCGGAGGAGCGCGGAAGGCTGCCCCACTGGTGAACACTAGGTGGGTGGATTCAACTGTGAATTGGAAGTTACCCATGAGAACTGGTTGGTTTCCTGAGCACCTCTCTGGACCTGGCATCGCGCTCAGTGCCTTGCATTTCTACTAGTTGTGAGGACCCTAAGACATGGGGTATTTATAGACAAAGAACACAAACTTTGGGGGAATTCAGTAGTTTGGTAATAGTCAATAATTCTTAGTCGAGAATAATTTTTAATTAATAACCAAATGTTTATGTGCTGAGGATTCAGAGATAAGGCAGACCAGATCCTTGGTTTCCTGTATCATTCAACATGAGAGACATTCAACGATCATTCTGTCAACCTTCCTCCTCTCAGCACATTCTTGGGACTTTATGTTCTACGTACATACAAGAGGCTCCATCATCACTGCAGATGCCTCTAATTCAGCACCTTTCATGGACTGTCACCAGGTAATTGTACAAACAATATCTCATTGACTTCCCAAAACTTTTTGAAGTTTCCACATTGGAAACAAGCCTCCTTCCAGTTCTGCCAGTGGCTGGGGCCATGCGTGACTTAAAAGAACCATCAATTTTATACGCTGGAAAGGACCCTAAGAAGGCTTCCCATTTGTCTGGCCTGGTTGGTTGTGTTTACATCATCTAGACCAGAGCAGGATTATTGTTTAATGACCCCTGGAAATGTTTTCCTTTTTCAGGACTGTGTAGAATTAAAATGAGTGAGTGGGCTTAGGTCTGTTCTCTTGGGAACAGGGATAAAGTTTACAGGTCAGGTTTTCTTACAGTCACTCTACCATCTTTGATATTTCTGAACATGTCAAACATGCCCCAACTATTGAAATAAAAATGTCACAAAAATGAATTGTTTTCCTTTTTTGTTTGCTGTTATTTCCTTCCCCTAGAATGATGCCTGGCACATAATAGGAGCTCATAGGTTATTAATTAAAGTCAGAGGATGTGTACTGACTGTCCCTCTGTTTAGAGCTCCCTTACCCAAGAAAGTCACCTGGCTTGATCCCTCACTTCATTTAGGTCTAGACTCAGAAGTCACCTCCATAAAGGGGCCTCCCTTAACCACCCCATCTAAAACCGGTTATCTTCCATCACTTCTAGCCACTCCTTCTCTTTTACTTTTCCTCTTTGACACTTGCATATTTGTGAATTTATTACTAGTTTCCACTGGTAGCTCCATGGGGACAAAACAGCCATCTCTTGTGGACTGCTGTATGCCCAGCTCCTAGAAGAGTCTGACAGAGTCTGTGCCCAATAAAGTATGCGTTAAATGACTGAGTGAATGAATGAATACATGTATACTCCATGGGAAAAGTTAGCCTGGTGCCTGGACATAGAAAGTGAGAGATAAATGTTGTGTTGATGATGATGATGAAGAAGATGATGATGATGATAATGACATTCAAATGTACTCTGTCACACTCCAGATTGGCCACTGACAATGCTCATCGTAGGTCCTGGTAGGACAGCAAATGTAAAATGCCACTCTTCCACTCCACTGGCCATTCCTCCCTGCCACCTACTCTGAAGAGGCTCCAAAGCACAGTGTGCTTTCACCAACTCTGGCTCCTCACTTTTGTTCTTTGTGGAATTGTGACAAGGCAATAGGGACAGTTCGTTCTCTCTCCCAAGCTATTGCATTAAAACATTTTCAGATCCTTCATACTAATGTGTAAATGACTAACCATGGTGTCACCCCTGTGTCTCACCACATTCCAGTGATGTGGCCTCTTCCCTCTTCTATGATTTTCTACTATCTTTGCTTTTATACATGCTGTTATCTGCCTAATGTTCCTCCATTCTGCCCTGTTTCCTACCTAAAGATACTCTTTCTAGATTCCAGCTCCAGTATCACCTCTTTCTTGAAGCTCAACCTGAGATCTTCCAGCAGTTTCTTTCTTCCTCTGTTTGGTTTATCATGCTACCCCACCCCCATCCTTTCCATCAGAGTCTTTATCAGAAGGCACTGTTCTTACCCAGACCTCTTTCCTCCAGGAGAAATGAGCTCCTCCAGGTCAGGGGTTCTGCCTATGGTATCTAGTAATGGGCAGCTCTGACTTGAGCCAGTTGAGGGTGTTTATCCAGCCTGTGGACTTGGCTCACAGACCTCCAAGTTTCAAATCCTGCCTCCCCCCATACTGTCTGTGAGACCCTGAACAGTGTCTTACCTCATGGCACAGGTGCCCCACTTGAAATCAGTACAGTGAGGATCCAACACCACAGACCAAGGGGCTGAAAGTATAAAGAGAAGGGTTTGGAGCCTCTCACCTTATGGGATGACTTGGGATGGGATGGGAACAGGAAGTCGTTCCTTAGATTTTTTTTTTTCACTAATATATAGGGTCCTGCTTGTAAGTCCATTGGAACTACATACAGAGAAGCCAAAGAATGGTTGAATGTATTTTTGAAAAATGCACAGAACTTTTATTATCTTTGTTGATTCAGCAGAAAGTGCATTGCACTGAAATCATCCCTCTGGCTCATTCAAGCTCAAAGATGGCTCCTCACTGCTCAGATGCACATAGCTCTGTGGGCCATGGAAACATTGAGGGAAACAACTGCTGAAAATCACACCTAAAGGAGTGAATATAAATCAAACTCCAAAACACAAAACAGAAGTTACAAAATCTGCTTAAGTAATCCCCCACATGCCTGTAGCACAAATGTTCATCTTACATGGAACTTGGAGCTTTACAGTGTCCTGAAGGGCTGGACATGACACCTAATGGACTCTGTTCTCTTTTGACCTTATTAGCATGAATTACCCTGCACCATGGTAATGAATAATTTGCAGAGAGAGCTCCAGGTCTCCCCACAGTACTCCACGGCTGTCTGCTTCACTTTCAAGTCTACATCCTCTAGACACTTGGGATCACTGGAGCCCAAGTTCTCAGACTCTGCAGGGCCAGAGAGGGTGTTCTCTTTGACTTTGTCAGGCTCTGTAAGAGAGGCCTCGTTGACTGTGCTCTGCTCGCTGGGAGACGGCTCCATGGACTCCTGGCTGGATTTCTCCCTAATTAGAGTTGAGTTCACCAGACTGAGATTGGATTCTGGAAATTTCTTTCTGCACACCCTGGTCTTCAGGATGCTCTGGGAGTCCCCACAGATGACTTTCTGAGAGCGCAGGCTGCGGCCAATTTGTTTCCAATAGCTCTTTTGGTTTGACTCCAGGCACGAGGTTGGATCACCAGTAAAGAAACAGGAGAACTTCTCATCAGGTCGGGTGCAGTCAACCTTCAGGATAATACCCTTCTCCTTCTCGGTCACCACCCATCTGCAGTCAGCCTGGTCTTGGGTGACAAACTTGCCTTTGGTCAGGTACTTGGGTGGCTGGCTTCTCTGCTCAGTCTGGGGCTTGCCCAGAGTGGTAGCCCTGCTGACATGTCTATTCTTTACTCCCTTTTTGCCATCCACCAAGAATACCTGAGCAGCCAGAAGGAGTAAGGAGAGCAGGGTGAGGCTGTAGATCCTCATGTCTTCAGTTTGGTGGGAACCTGTGTGACAACAGGCAGGTGAGCCAATGCCAGGCACCAGTTTAGCAGTGCAGGGCTGCAAGCTGACCCTCCCTTCACACTGACACATTCTGGCCCGCTTAGGAGTGAGATCAAGAAGCCTTCTGGTTCCTGGAATTACTAGACAAGAAGCCTGTCTATTCATATTTCTGCTTGACTGGAGTGTTGGATATCAATATCTTACTACTCTTCATTCTTTCCTTCCCTACTCTCTGACCCTTATTAACTCGCACTCCCTCATTCATGCCCTCCTGTTCTCCTGCATTTGTCCACTCATTGATGCCTTTATTCACTGATTCAACAAGCATTTATGGAGCACCTACTAGATGCCATGCATTAGATTATATGTTAAACTTATCAAGGTAAATAAGAAAGTCTCACATCTTAAAAACTTAGAAGCAACACTTTGGGGATTCTTAATAATATTGACCAGGAGTCTGCCTCATTTGTGTCCCCAACTTGACCTTGGGCAACTCCTCCTCTCCCTCTGTGTCTCAGTTCATTTATCTGAAAATCAAGGTGTTGAATGGGATAACAGCCCACTCTCCTCGAGCTCCAGTGAGCTGGATCTCTATCTCACATTCTACATGGACTCAGATGGCCACGCTATGAGAAAGGACGTGGTAAGTGACAGGAAAAGTGATGTCTGACCCAAGGTTAAACATGCACAAGATTTGCACCCTCTGAGATGGGTGGGTTTGTGAGGAGGGGCATTTGGGATGAAGTAAGAGCCCAAGGAAAGGCACAAAGGAGGGGAGATCATCCGATTTGACTGGCCAAAGTGACCCAGGGTGGGTAAGGGTGAATTTCCAGAGAGCATTTAGACTGTTGTAGCACAGTGCTGGGCATATAGTCATGCATTTGAGACTAAATCTTTGAGCAAATAGGATAACCTTAAATGCTACACCAACCTACGTGGATTTTTTTCAGGTGGGCAACAGTACCACACTTGAAAGAAGAGAAATAGTATTTCTGCAAGAGACCAGTATCTGATTCCTGCCTTGTTAATCTGCACAAGAGCCCTCCCTGACAGTTAATAATAAATCTCTCCAGTAACAGATGTGGCAGTTAAGGCTCAGACCAGCAAATAAATCGCTCAAGATCCCATGAAGGGCAAGTGATGACAAAGCTGGGACACGGAGCCAGAACTCACCTCTCTGGTCCTTTATACTACCCTTCTTGCCTTCGCTTTACTCTGCCTTTTAAAAATATTGGCAAGAAATAAAAAAGCAATCATGAGCAACTCAGAATTTGGTTTGGCTTAATTCATGATGATAAGGTGATTTGTATTATCAGTGCTCCATTTTAAAAGAAAATACTGAATTTTGATCAAAAAGAGGTTGGCCTAGGAAATGGCCCTGATCTCATTTCCACCCTGGGTGTCTGACCTGACATTAGGATTGAGAAAGGGAAAGACAGTCATAGGCATGAAGGAGGGATGGGAGGCCAGGTGTACCTGATGAAGACCCACTTCTTCCTTACAGCACTGGGCTCAGCCCCTGCATGCCCCTGATGGGATCCAGATCCCAGGAACCTGAGGTCCTCAGGGAAGCTGGAAGTGGGACAGACAATCACACTCTTAAGAGAGCCAGGCTCTTACCTTGTTCTGAGTGCAATTCTAGACACTGGAGTGAGCTTGCAGGCTTGCAGCTGCCTCATCTGCAGTGCAAGACGGAGAAGGCCCTTTTTATAGGAGCCCAGGAAGACAGGGTTTTCACAAGGCCCACACCTGTGCTGCTCTAGTCACACTCCTCCTAGCCACGCCCCCCTGGGAGGAAGCCAGTTCCTGCAGAGGAAGCCTCCTCCACGGGGGTGGAGGCGGAGGGTGCACACAGGGCATTAGACCTCTTCCTCCAAGACCTTTTACTTCCCCCAGTATCCAGTTTGAGAGGACAGCTTAGCCTTATAAAGACCCTCTTTGATGAGACAGGGACCCCAGCAGCAGAACCTCTGGGAAAAGTTATAAACAATAACAAAAACAATCACAGCCACAGCTGCCAAACACCGTGATGGGTCCATTTTACCTAAAGCTCTCCGTTCATTCTCGTCACATTTATTCCATGATATGGAAAGCTGTGGCCCATCCCATTGCACAGATGGAACATTAAAGCGTGGGAGTATCAGGGTTTGGCCAAGGTCACGGAGCTAGGAGGATGAGGAGCCTAGGGTTTAAACCTGGGACTCTGCATCCCTTGCCTGATCTTCTCCCACCTTCCACTGTCAGTAAGTGTTTGGAGAGTGAGTGAATGAACTGTGGAAGCTGTCTCAGCTGAGTCCCTGAGTTCTCTGAGGCACCTGAAGAGGAACAGGTGTGTGCTTTGTGTGCGCAGAGGAATCAGGCCATGGCTCGCAATAGCTGGTGGAGAGGGAGTTTCTGATCAGGGAATTACTGTTGAAAATATCCACCTCCAGTCACATGTGGGAACCGTACCCTGGCCGGTCTTCGATGGGCAGTCTCATACCAGAATGACGCAGGCGCAATGTCCTGGACACAGTGTTCCCCTTACCCGTGTCACAGCTGTCCCATAAATTCTCTGAACCTCTATTTGTTCATCTCCAGATTGCTGACAATAACAGTACCTCCTT
Organism: Anoura caudifer; assembly: GCA_004027475.1. Classification (NCBI taxonomy): domain Eukaryota; kingdom Metazoa; phylum Chordata; class Mammalia; order Chiroptera; family Phyllostomidae; genus Anoura; species Anoura caudifer. The sequence goes on from PVKU01008336.1 coordinate 23,607, forward strand.
CCGGGTTTCGTACTAAATTATTTATGAGGCTAAGCTACTAACGTAAAGTGAAGGAGGACAGATTGGGTTCACGATGGCGACTCGAGTTGTATTCTTTAAAAAACAGACATATTTTGTTTTCAGCTTAAACACAGAGAAGGAGAGTCACTTCCACAAGGAAGATGTGGACCGCGCTATATTCTGTCACCTCTCTTTTCACATGTGGGCAAAAGAGATTGTATTTCTTTTCTTAACTCAGCTGTAAAGAAAATAATACCAGTATGTGAATACAGTATGTGAATACTAGTATGTGAATAGTAATAAATGACAAACAACCTTGCCTTTGCAATGAGGAAAATACGGAAGTGGTGGAAAGCTGTGGGGCATAACAGGAAGCTGTGGGGCATAACAGGAAGCTGTGGGGCATAACAGGAAGTGGTGGAGATTGCGGCAATCTGGGTAGGTTCTGGCATCTTCGGTCAGCACTCAGCTCCAACTGGTTGAGAACATGTGGTGTGGCGGTCAGTATTTTCAGAAGTCATGTTTTGGTGTTTTTTTTTTTATGTACTTGTACATTTTTTGATAAAAATGGATTCTCTTGAACTTTTAAGAAATGCCCCAACATCCAAAGTGTATATATGGAATTGGGCTGGCATCTAAATTGAAATTCTCTTAAAAAGCTGTCCTGGCCCACATAAAGACACTCAGAAGTCATAACTGTGGTTGGATTCCACTCGATGCCCCTGTTTGAGAAGTCCAAGGTCACAGAATCATGGATGTTGACTGGTTTACTCAGAGGTTCAAAGGGTCTTTTCATACATGCCATCTGAGGGGGCCATCTCCCCAGACTCTAGGCCTCTTATACAAATGGGTCATAAAGAGATCCATTCCCATTGTCCTGACCACCACTTTACAGAGCCATGAGCTCCCCAAATAGGAACTCACAGTGTGATGCTTTAGGAAATTATTGGGGCATAGGCAAGATAAAGCGGCTTTGTTTCACAGGGAGACAGAGATCAAGGTGGCCTCTGAAATAGCAAGATGTTCATCTTGGTCCTCATGAGGCAGCCAGATTTTTTCTGGAGGAAGACTGGAGGTCAGAACACAAAGCATATTTGAAGGGAACATGTGGCCTCCAGGACCTTTTCTGAGAAGTGTTTCTCCAAGCTTTGTCAGGAAACACAGAACTTCCCCCACTGGCTTCCAGTAGACCTTCAGCTTTCTTGTGATCCCATCCCAACATCTGTCCTGATCTTTCTATTTAAACAAGGGGGCACAGTGTTATACCAGGCTATGTAGACCTTTCCCTGTTGGCTCAACCTGTCATTCCAAACTCATTTACACACACCCACACAGACTCCGATATGGCTGCACTAAGCTACTCACCACTTCCTGAGTGCAGTTGCTCACTCCCTGCCTTTGCTTCTTCTGTTCCCCATACTTGGAATGCCCTTCCAGCCCCACTTTGCCTGGCACACACCAGCTCATCCGTCAGGGTCCAGCTCAGATATCATCATCTCTCTATCAGTGTCATTGGTCCCCTGACCCACAACATCTTACCCAGCATCCCCTGTGGGCAACCTCTTACATTATAATGCCACATTTATAAAATGATTGTATCACTATTGATATAGTATTGCTAAAGTCTATATTTTGTTTAGATCTCCTTACTTTTCATTTAATGTTCTTTTTAAAATCATTAATAGACTTTATTTTTAAGAGTAGTTTTTGGTTTACAGCACACGTGAGCAGAAAGTACAGAGTTCCCATACATGCCCCCACCCCACTGACCACTGACGCAGCTGCTCACACTGTTTGCCTCCTCCACCTGAGTGGGGCAGTTGTGACAGCTGATGAGTCTTCCTTGATACATCACAATTACCCAGAGTCCATCGTTTCTCTAATAGTTCGCTCTTGATGTTGTACAATCTGTGGGTTTTCACAAGTGTACAATGACATGTATCTATAATTACAGTATAATAGAGAGTATTTTCACTGTTCTAAGTATCTTCAGTGTTCTACCTATCCATCCCTCCCTCTTCCCAATCCCTGGTAATCCCTGATCTTTTCCCTGTTTCCATAGTTTTGCTTTTTCCAGAACATCATAAAGTTGGAATCAGATGGAATTTAACCTCTTCAGATTGACTTCTTTCACTCTGTATATGATTGTAAGTTTCCCCCATGTCTTTTTATGGTGTGATAGCTCATTATTTTTTGCACTGAATAATATTTCACTATTTCAATGTAACACCATCTACTTATCCATTTACCTCCTGAAGGACATCTCAGTTGCTTCCAAGCTTTGGTAATTATGAATAAAGGTGCCATAAACATTCCTGTGCTGGTTTTTGCGTGGACATCAGTTTTCAACCCCCAGTGGGCTTTTCTTCCCAGCACCCCGTCCAACATGCCACATGACGCTCAACAGGCATAACTCCTTAGGCTCTCTGTGGCTGGGCCAGTTTCTCAGGTGCTCCTTGTTTTCAATGACCTGGAGAGGTATTTTGAGAATGTCACCCATTTGGAATATATCTGGTATTTTTCTCATGATTAGACTGGGGTCATGTCATCTTCTCTTCAGCAAAAATTTAAATGATGGGGCTCAGCTTCCCTTTGCAGGTTTCCAAAGGAAATCTGAACATAACTGGTAACCACGCACAGGCTAAGTCTGGTGGCTGAATGCACATCTCATGCAGTCTGGTGACTGCAGGTGATTTCAAGCTCAAAAGCTGATTTTTCTGTCATGTGTCAGATCAAATTTGCTCCAGAATAACCTCCTTTAGAAATAACCTCCTGTAGAGACAACATGCTGAGTCACTGCACCAAAGTGACATTAATTTCGGGGGAAGAATCATGTGTATTAAAAACCTATTCATTGTCAAGCAATGAGGAAATTGTCTAAACGAACATCAGTTAAAACCTATTAAGGTGGCAAAAGCATTCACAGACCTGCTGAATGGTACTGGCATTCGAAACCGAAAGTGCTCATTGTCACGAGAATTCAACTCCAGGTTAGCACATCGAAGGGTTGATGGTACAGTGTTGAATGTGAACACAAATTATCATCTGTTAAAATATGTTTATCTGAAAGGAATGCCCGTGTCAAGCCCCATCACACCGATCCAGTTCTTTCCACAGCCATGTGCAACACTGTGTTCTGATTCTGCATCTACCTAACAAGTAACTCACGGTTTCTGTATTAAATTAACCAAATAAAACTACTGTTTGTGGCAGTCAGTGCAATAGAATAGCAGCAGTTTGGAAGAGATTGACATAATAATAATTGTTAAAGTTATTCTTCTCAAGAAATAGAGCTGTCTCAAAGCCATGTGAGTTCTTTAAAATTTTTGTTAGTGTTTTACAACAAACTCCATACAAGGTAATTTCATTGATCATCTCCAGATTTTTCATAGTTTTTTCAAGGAAATCACTGTAAGACAGGTTAAACACATTTTAAAGAGGTCTTCTTCTTTTGGATAAAATCCTCAGATCACACAGATGGCTGTGCATCCCCCCACACATGTGTGTACATGCACGCACTCTCACATATGCTCTCATGCAGGGGCATCACAGATGAGCACGCACACACATGCACTCCACCACCTCATCTTCGGGGCAGAGGAAGGCACAAAGCGTCTCCCTTTGGAATCTCGAGTCTCTAACCTGTGTTTGTTAACAAAGATGCCAGTTGCTACCCCAGAAAACTGGAAAAGCGGGGGGACAAGCTGTCTGTCATTTCTCCTTGTTAATGTTGTGAGTCACCATGCCTGTGGGCTAATGAATTGCTACTTCTGTCACGTGAAGAGGTGAAGAAGTATAGATAAAAGGCACCAGAAACAAGCTCTAAAAAAGGCCTGGAAGGGAACCCAGTGAACATGGCTCCCACGCCCAGAGAGGAAGGGACTCTCACATGCCATGGCTGGCCTCTAGCCAGACCTCCTACATCCTGCCAAGCGATCTGTCATTCAGCTGTTGTTCATTCATGCTCCCATTTAGTTCATCCAAAGAATGCTCAAGAAGGAATGAGCATACCCCAGGGTCTCTGTCATCGACTGGGATGCAGACAAAGAGTAACGGTCCTTGCCCTCAACAAGGGGAAAGACGAAGATGTCAATCATGACAATATAGAGGTAATTATTGTACTAGGTCGGAGAGAAGGCTGAGGGGCTCAAGGTGGAGTCCGCTGAGTCAGAGGCAGAGAGAATTTCTCAAGAGCCTGCAACCGAATGAGAGACAACTCAGTGCTAGAGTGAAAAGAGCACTATTTATTCAATCATTACTCAGTAACTACTATGCAAAATGCAACCTTAGTCACCGCAGGGAATGACAGAGTGAAGGCGCTTTGGCTCTTACCCTCGAGATTGGCCAGCTCAGTCTGCAGCTCACTGTCTGATGGTTGCTGTAGACATGACACCTCGTCATGTCCTCAAGACTCGGATGGTTTTCCTCGGCTGACAGGGGGAAGTCCAAGTTTCTCAGTGTCGTAGGAGGACTCTCCCTTCTCGATCCCAGCCAGCTTCAAGGTCAATACCCACCACACCCCACACACAAGTCCTTGGGCTCCAGCCATGTCTGCCTCTCCACTCTTTTCCCCACCCATCATCCTGGGGAGCAAATATTTATTGGTTGAATTGTATTTTTTAGTTATCAAGATTATTCTCATTATAATAATAGAAAGAAAACTGAAAGCAACAGGAACAAAGTCAGGCATTTATTGGAAGTTTCTTGTAACTAAGCGAAGCCACCTTGAAATGGAGGTGGAGCTGCCAGGCCAGAGAGCTCCCTCAAACCTTTGGAATGTTAAAAATAGGGCAAGATAACCTTTCAACCAGGTTTAAGCAACATTGTGTCCCCCAAAAAGCCCCACAAAAAAACAAAAAATTGTTTGCAAAGATAACAAGAAAGCAAATACTATAACTTCTTTCCTCCCTTTCTCTCTCTCTTTTCTTCCTTCCCTCCCTCCTTCCCTACCTTCTTCCCTCCCTCCCTTCCTTTCTTTTTTTTTGTCTCTTGTCTGCATCCTGGTCAGACTTCAGCTCACAGGCTGGTCTGGCATGGCTTCCAGGAGCAGAGGGGGAATAAGGCAGGCAGGCAAGGAGGAGGGAGAAGAGACAATCCACAGGAGGAGCACAGTGGAGGGTGAGTGATTCCAAGCCTGGTGAGGAATGGGGAATACGTCTTTGCATAAAACATGTCACTCTTTATAGTTCAGATGTCTTTTCCCCGCTGACTTCAGGAAACATAGAAATATGTCATTAAAGGAACAGCCACAGACCTCCCAGGTGCCATCAGGACAGCACACACTGGAGATTCACAGGCAGGAAAAGGTCTTTAAAGAGTTTCTTTATGCTAATTATGAACTGCAATCATTCTGGAGCTCAGAAACCTGGATCTATTTGCAACTAGACACACAACAAGAGATTTCTCATGCTCACATTGATTTTCACTGAAAGCAATTTGACCCCAACCACAAGTTTTGCATCTCTCAGGCATTTCTTAAGTCCTTCCTGCACATAGTGGGATGGTTGCTGAAAACGTCAGTGAGTGGCCTGGTGTCCAAGTTGGCCCAATGTTCAAATAATCTTTTTGTCATTGAACGTGTGAGAGGAGGAATATGCATTAGAGATGACATAGTTCAATGCCATGAGTTTAAATTTATCACTTCAATTAATTTGACAAATATTTACTGAGTGCCAAAATGAAGCTCAGAGAGAGCACATGTCATGGCGAGGTCTTAGATTAGAGCCTGTGAGGCAGCAGAGAGTGTTAGCTGTGAAATGCCAGTTGCTATCCCAATAAAGCCTAAACTTACAGGTAGAACACACTGGAAAGTTATGTCTGCTTCACCTAAAGTCCAAAATGGATGTTTCCACAGTGGATGATCATCAACAAAATTTTGTTGGTGCCCCTAGAACTAGTCTTTGCTAGACTTTGTGATTGTAGCTGAATTGATTACACCTTTTGGCAATATTCTGTCCTGGACATGACTAATGCCTTTTTCTCAATCTCTTTGGCACAAAGTGCCAAAGATCAGTTTGCCTGGAAGATCACCTAGTTCTCCAAAACCCTGTCCTTCCACAGGGACACCGAAATTTTCCTGTTTGCCACCAGTGGATGGCAAAGTAATGACGCATGCTTTCCCCTTTCCAGGGGTGACCACACTGCTCATATCTGCTAATAGGCTCCCGTGAAAAGCAGGAGGCAGTGGCTTGGATGAAGATTCTGACTCATATGAAAGCAGGGGTGTTGGGGGCTCATTAGCCCTGAGCAAATCCGGGATCAGCCATCCAAGTCAGTTCTTGGGGGTACAGGGACTGAGGCTCATAGATTGATCACTGACACAGTAAAGGAAAAGTTAACATGACCAAAAAGGGGTGCCCAGACTTAATTGGGCTGTTTGTGGACAGGAAACTATGTGTACCTCATCCAGGTATTTTGTTGAGCCCTGTGTATAAACTGACCAGAAAATCTTCCAAATTTGCCTGGGTAGTAGGTGTGACAGATTTGGGCCACAGCAAAGTAGCACATGATACCAAGCTCTGCCATATTTTGGGGTATCTGGATCAGTTACAGTCATATGATGCCACACTGTTCCTGGCAAAGGGTTAGTAGGCATGATATTCATCAGACATTTCATGTTCCTCCTCTTTCTCAGCTGGTCTAACTGCTGGACAGACCATGTTACCAGCATTGTGGACCATCCACATAGCCAGATACATGAGCACAAATGCAGCTGGTCCTCAGAGTTACTGTGCCAGCGGCTGCCCACATCTGTATCTGCACCTCTGGGACTGGAAGCAGCAATCACATATCAGAACATGCATCTCTTGTATGTGAGGGACAGAATCCTTATTGCCCTTCCTGGCACTCAAGACTACACTGGGAACACATGGATTGGGGTGGGGGATGCTGAGGGGCTGCAGAACCAAGAGTTGAAATTGACCTGAGTTAACAATTTACCATCCAAGCCTTCCCCTGGAATTTGCAGGACTTTAGTAGACACCAGAGTTCCAAAAACAGTTACAGGTTCTGCCAGTGCCATTCTTGTTCAAGTGCCAGACAGCGATGCTTCTTACTCAACTGTTCTCTTTCCTTTAAAACTGAATGGAGACTCCTCTTCAGGACATCGTGTGTATAGGGTGACTAGCCTCTGCTTGAAGTCCTGGTGACAAGGTGTTCAGCGCCTCACAAAACTGGATCTGCTATTTATTGGAAGCCTACTATGGGCGGGTGATATTGGTTCCACTTTGAGCCTACTCCGTGCCAGGCGTCATGTCGATCATCACATCCACCCAATGAGATAGGGGTAACCCCCGCCCCATTTAACAGAGGGGATGAGGCTAAGTGAGCTCATGTTGCTTCTTAGGGGAGGGTCACATTTGAACTGAAGTCTTCTGAGTCTAATATCCATCCATTTTTCCTCTAAAGCATGGTGGGGAATCAAAGGAACTTAAGGCGTGAACTCCGTGCATAAGCTTTTAAGAGCTTGCTGGGAGAGAGCAATGAACTAAATGCTCATTTAGAAGAGAACAGAGAAGTGGTAAAAATCACCGATCGGCCCCAGGGGATGGTAGCCGCAGTTCAGCAAAGGCATGCGGGCAAGCAGGAGCCCCTCCCTGGGAAAGGAAGACAGGAGTGATGATGGACATTTCAGACTGATGGTGGGCTTCTTGGCTGGTGGCTAGCCCTGTAAAACTCCATGAGCACCGTCTCCAGACCAGCTCTGCCTTCCCCCATCCTCCTGCAGAGGTTGTGTAAGCATGCATTGCTTTGCGAACAATCTATTGTTTCCGATGGGGCATAACCACACTTCTTGGATAAAAGCTATTTTCTAAATGGATTGAGAACTACCCTATAGGGCAATTTGCAACACTGCTTGGCCAAGTTTACTATGTTTTGGATTCACCAGGAAAGCTCGTTAGAATACACATTCCTGGGCCTTACTCTCAGTATGTCTGGGTTGGAGTCTGAGATTTAGCATTTCTGGAGCTCCCCAATAATCCGGTTGCTCTGGGCCCTCGGGCCACCCTTGGAGCAGTGCTGATTGGTGTGACATTTCACCATTGGAAAACATGGGACACCTCTGACGTGGTTTAGTTTGAACTGCGAGGAAATGGTCTGTGCCAGACCCACCCTAGCCTCTGGCGCCCACGTGCTGAGAGCCAGGTGTTGTAGGGCTGGGGGACCTGGATCCTCTCTGGCCTGAACACTGAAGAGCTGTATGATGTTGGATCACTCGGCTCTGTGGGTTTCATGCCACTGGGTTTATAATTTGGAACAGAACTGCTGACCTCGTAGGGGTTTGGTGAGAATTACATGAGGGGGGCCCATGCAAGGCACAGAACCTTCCTCAGAAATAAGTGTGAAGACAGAGGCAGTAGCCGGAGTGGTAAGTCTACCCCCGAGGAACTCCACAGACTGCCAGCAGTGGGCAGAACCTGGGGGACAGCAGGGAACAGACTGGCCCTTGGGCCCTCAGGGAGAGACTGACTCTGACAACATGTATGTCTTTCCAGTCTCCATAACTGTGAGAGAATATGTTTCTGTTGCTTTAAGCCACTCAGTTTGTGCCCTTTGTTACAGCCACCCTAAGAAAACAATACAGTGCCTTAAGTGGTAACTATGGTATAGATATATTTTTCAGTAAGAAGACTGGAGTCATATTTCTGAAGTCATTATTTTATTGTTCACACGCATGTCTGCTATTTGCCGAACTTCCTCCAACTACAAGTCTAACTTCCCAAGCCACAGAATGTGACAAAATTCACGTCTGGTTCCAAGGGCTAAACTGAAAATGAATAAATGTGTTCCACGTTTCGACTTTCCCAGATGGCTCGGGTGATTGAAGCCAGACTCCTCCAGGTGGAGAGCAGGTGCGCACGCCTTTCCTCTTGGGCCCTGAGTGCGCGTTTCGTATGGTGTCATGCATCCGTAAACTCCTCGGGGGCAGATTTCTTTTCCATGATTTGCAGACGCAGCAGACCAAGAGCCCGTGCAGTTGGATCAGTTTAACAGCTTTGCTCATAGGTTCTGAGTGGTTTGATGTCTATGAAAACTAATATTACCCTTTTGCATGCTGTAACAAAAATAAATATACCAAAAACACTGTGTTACCTCCGAGATAGACACTGACCTCATGGATTACAAAGACAATGTAAATGCTCACACGACAACTTGTTAAATTTACGAAGAAGGCAAAGTGCTCCCTTCCAAAATCAAATATCAAAACAACCATTTTATATATTAATACATTTAACATGTGCAATTTTATTAATCAACAAGTATTTATTTTCTTCAGCACCATGTGCCATCCTTATTTTTAAGAGGCATCAGCATTTATTTTTATCTGGACATATCTATTGTTATATAATTTTAAGATGTTATTTAGTTTAAAAAGTCCATTGAATAATAATAAAGAGCAACCACCCCATCCCAGTCCCAACCTATGAACATAGTTTAATAAAGAAAAGGCTTACTTTTTCATGGGTATAGTCTCAACACTATAAAATACCAAAAAAGAAAAGAAAAACAGAGAGAGACAATTATTTTTTAATTACGACCATAGCTCAACAGCCACACCCCCACCTCTGTACTCTAATGCGATGCTGACGGAACCAGGCCGGAAGAGACATGTGCTGAGAAAAAGATGAGTGACGTAGAAATGAAGCGCACGAGTTCACCGAACACAGAGAGAAGGGCTGACTACAGGATCAAAGTACAGACTAGCCAAAGCTGCTACAGATTCAAGTGCCAAGTCCCCGGGACAGAGGACCTGCAAACAAGAAACAAGAAGGCCAGTTAAGGGAGCAGAGAAAGTCAAGCAAGACGGAAAAAAAACGGTTAAGACAAGCCTAAGAAAATTGGTACAAAGAACACATCTGAACAGAGGCGACCCAGTAGCTAAAAGAAAATCATGCCATTTCAGCAGAGCTCCTCTTTAACGAGTTCTGTGGGGGCAGCACCACAGAATAGGACCCCAGGCTCTGGAGAGCCTTCGGTACACACTTACTCATCGTACACATCCTCCGAATCCATCCGCCGGTAGTACTTGGCCAGCTTTACAGCAAAAATTAGAGCCGGGAGTAAAAATATGGTAGCTTTTCCTATGCCAAACCAAAACAAATTCTAGGGAGAAAAAGAAAATCGGGAGGATTACATGCATGAAGATGGGAAATGGAAAACATCAGCTGCTTGGCGGAAATCACTCTATCTTGCAATTTTTTTAAGTTCTAATTTTGTTCACTGAAACCACTGGTGAACTTGATAATGAGACAGCCACCTGGTGAAGCACTACAAATTATTATAATTCACTAACTCTTTTTAGAAACCTTGAAAGGATCCCATTATATTTATTTTATAAACAAGTAACAGAAGAGGCAAGTGGGGAAGGCAGGGTTTGCTTCTAGGACACTCCAACGACACTCCAGCTGTGAACCAGAGCGGAGAGGGACAGCCAGCAGGCCTGAGCCCGCTCGGATCCCTTTGGAGAGTTGTTCTGACGTCACGGTGGCTGATGAGCCCCTTCTGACTTTGATCTGCACGTGAACAGCGGACAGCCATGCGTAGGGCGCACCAGGCTCTCAACAAGCCTCCCCTGTTTAGCCTCACCCGCCTTTAAGGCAGCTCTCAGGCTGTGTTCAATCCTGTTTTGTTTAAAAAGCAATGCTTAAGTATTCTTTTTAAAAAGTTGCCAACATGTCCAAGTCAGATTTCATAGAGAAATCTGCATTTATGTCTTTTCTTGAAAAGTCTGAAGTTTGATCTCGTAACCCTGAGCTCTTCTTCCCACAAGGCAGCACCAGCGGAAGCTGAAGGGTGGCTCTCCCTTTAAGAGGGGCATCTGTCCTCAGTTTGCCACGGCCACACCACCGACTTTTGCTAGGGGACAGCCAACATTATTTAAACTTATGCACCAATCAGAACGGACACTGCTGTGCACAGCCAGCATGACCCCGTGGGCACCTTGCACCAGCCGGGGTCTTACCTTAGTCCTGCTTTGTAAACCGACAACCCGCCAGGTCCCAGGAGAGGTTCAAGCCTTTGTCCCATGCCTAGGCCAGTGCTGTAAGCACCCAGAGAGCAGCCTCACGCACCCCATGGTGAGGCAAAAGGCAGCTTGGATTAAAGTGCGACCTCCCTGCTCAGCTACTGCATTTCTGCTTTGTTCCTGGTTGTGATCAGTGCTGAATGGCAGTGGCACGTGTTGGCCCAGAATCTCCAGTAAATTTGTCCTCCTTCCCCCCTACACTCTTTTATTGGTATATTTCTATGATTTTGATCTGTTTTGAGAGGTTTTAAAGTTTTGTGATAACCGTATGCTTTTACTGGAAGCTGCCTCAGTCCTTCTGGGAACAACCAGGAGGAAACACGTGAGTCAGCCCCGCGGAGAGTTTTCCTGGGGAAGTTGATGCCCAGAGCTCTCCCTCAGTACTGAAACCGCCCGCTGTAAACAGCTGCAGCCTGCATCTTCCCGAGCCCTCCCCTCCAGGGGTTCTCCTGTTATCTGAGAGTGGTTGGGCCATCAGACCAGCTTGGGGCGGGGCGGGGGGGGGGCACGCTGGACGCAGTGAGATCAATTCAGAATCAACCAAGCTAACCCAGGACCCTCCCGTACACACCCACACCCGAGGGCTTCACCCAGGGCCATCAGCAGGGACTGCAAGCAGCAGGACAGGCTGGGTAGGAAACTGAAGGAGGAGCAGGGCAGCAAGGAGGCCAAGGACCAGGGTCTGCATATTGGGAATGTTAGGAGCATTTCCATTCCCATACAAAGGTCCACCCCACAGACAAAGGGACATGCAGACATGGGACAAGGAGATGGATGAACAGAGCAATATGGGTGCCCTGTGACAGACAGCTGTCTGGCCATCCTTCATTCATTTCATCCCCTGTGCCAGCCATATGCAGATGACAGTGACAGAACAGAGCACACATAGACCCTGTGGTCGTGGAGTGTAGAGGCCAGTTTGTGGGTCATGGGGACAATTCTTAATCAAGGAACCACAGAGATGCACACTTCAAACAGCAGCAACGTCTCTGAAGGAAAAGCCAGGAGGTCTGTGGGAGTGTGGAAAAGGAGCCCAGTCCCATCGGGAAAACCAGAAAAGGCCTCCTGGAAACGAGAGATATGTCTGAGCCCAGACCTGAGCTAAGACAACAGCTAATAGTAGCCAAATGTTTTCTGAGTGTGTCGTGTACCAGAAATGGTGTTAAGGGCTTTACATGTAATCTCTCACTAAACCATCAAAACAACCCCATTGAGTGATAAAGCTTCAAAAGGTTTAACAGTTTTTCAAAGTCACAGAGTTCAGAAAATGTACAGGTAACAACTGAATTTGGAGTCTGTCCTCAACCATGATATGACAAGACCTAGAAGAGTTATCCAGGTGGGGGCTGAGTGTGGAAGGGAGGAATGAGAGTGAGAGATAAAAAGTGCATGTACAGCCCCCAGTCCGGGCAGAGGACATGGCATGTGCAAAGGCCCTGAGGCGAGGAGCTTGAGATGTATATAAAGAACCTCCCCCACCCCCCACAAAAAAACCCAACAAAACAAGTATGCCTAGAGCACAGTGAGAAAGGTGATTAAATAGTGCAAATGTGGCTGAGGTGGGCAGGAATGCAGTCATGAGAGCCTAGAGCATTCTAGGAAGGATCCTGATCTTTATTTCCATAGCAATGGGAAGCCAATGAGGCAGGAGAGGACTGGTGCATGGAGACAGCCAGTGTCTACTGCTGAGTGAATAGAGCTGAGGAATGAACTTGGTTAATTGGAACTGACCATCCCAATAGTAACATCTCAATGGACTTTTAAATCACAAAGGAAATTAAGTTCGTTGTAGCTACAGGCACGGGCACATGTATGAGTGTGTGTATGTGTGTATGTGTAGGCACTAACACTTTTGAATATTGGCCATTTGCACACCAATGACTATTCATTTATTCCTTTCCAATTATTCTGGACAAACAGTTTTCTTTATGAGGGTCCTCCGACTTCTGTAAATACCGTTCCAGTAAAGAGCAAAGACACGCAGCTAGGTCTCTGACTTGTCTAGTGAATTAGGTGTCAGAACACATTCATTTACATATTACATTTCAGGCCTAAACATAACAGACCCAAGCAGAAAACTATTTTATATTATAATGCATAGTACAATCTTGGGGGAGGTAAGGATAAAAGATGATGAGTTTATTGTCTGTCCTTAGTTTCTGAAAGATGAAACACTTACCATGGGATTGATGATGTAACCACACAGAAACACGTTGACAGCAGAATCCAAAGCGGTGGCCACGGGCTTGCAGGCTGCAATTTCCTCCACAATCTAAGGGGGAGAGAAACGGAGGCCAAGTCTGAGCCAGAGCCACAAGAACCCGCGAGAACCAGACAAGCCGTCTTCCTTCAGCCTGTTTGCACGAGAAGGTCTCTCTGTCCTCTGAGAGATGGAGCTGCAGGAGGTTTCCACAGATGAATTCTACGATGTACAAAAGTATATGCCTGGAAGCTCTTGCTTCTCTCTGAGCCTCGGTTTCCTGTTTTCTCCCTTGTCATCTGGAACAACAGGACCCATTGCCCTGGTCTCCTGCGAGAATTAAAAAGCACACCTGTCCAGCAACTTACGTCAGTCTGAATTTCTAACCTGATCCCTCTGTGGTCTGACAAAGATGTAGGGAGGAAATGGAAAGTTAGTTCACTAATTAGTGTGTGTTTTAGACCAGCTGCCAGCAAAGTTGTTCTATGAAGGGTCAGAGAGCAAGTACCAGCATTTCAGGCTTTGCAGGTGAGACGATAAATTTTTGTCCCAACTGCCTGACTCTGCCATGGCAAAAGCAGCCACAGGTAATATAACAGAAATGGGTGTGGCTGTGTGCCAATAAAGTTTTAGTTATAAAAACAGAAGTACCCACTGGGCCTCTTGTTGAAGGCAGAAAACAATGTACTCATTAATGAGGTGAGAATAAAAAAATTTAATGGATCCCAGACAGATGCTCCAATCCCAGTAACTTAAGAGTTACACCCATTCATTCAAAAAGTTCTGGAACACAGACAATGTGGTGTGTCTTATTTCTTTTTCCTTATTGGTTGGCTTACCTGTACCTTATAAAGCAACTTGCGTTAATAACCTTACGCGTCTCCAAGTACAAACTATGTTACACAGTCTTTATAGGCTCCTTCCCTGTTTGCTTTACAGAAAGTGGGGCAGAGGTTGTATTCTCTATGTTTTTCTGCATCTTGTCTTTCTCACCAAGTCCATTTTGTTCCAACGGCCCACTCAGTATTCCCACAGTGTGGCTCGAATATAACTAAACCATTCCTGTCCAGATCTGCTTCAGGTCCAGAGTGTTTGCATTGTATTCCAGGTGTAAATCTGCCCACAATGTGGTCCCTTGGTCTAGTGGAGAACACATACAGTGGCCACAGTTGTGATGATGATGATACATTTCCTCTGCCACTACTCAGCCATGTGTGTCCTCCTCCTGCTAGCACTGAGGAGACCCAGAGGCCTTTGCCTCTGGGGGTGGGAGGAGGTGTCAGCACAGACACTAAGAAGCTGGCTTGGGAAGGAGGACCAAGTACATGGTCCACCCAATGCATGCGAGTGGGGACCGGAGGCAGGGACTGGCAAGGGGGGCATGACACACAGAGGGAATTGCATGGAGGACGAAAGTTCCAGGGATTCAAGCAGGTGAGGGTAGCTGGAATATGGGGTGGGGCAGAAATGAAGGAGAAGATGACAGGCAGTTTGGGCTCACATGGTGAAAGGCCAGGAACAAGATTTGAGTAGCTCAGGGTTGCTCAGGGGTAGTCCAAGTTTTCCTGAGTCACTAGACTTCTCGAAGCCCATGCTCATGAGCAGCACTTACCCAAGTTACTCGGCTGCAAGCATCACCTCCCCCCCCCACCAATACCACCACCACCACCACCACCACCACCATGGAGTAAGCCTTGAGGGGCAGCTGGCCCAGAGCCCAAGATGACAAAAGGCATTTTCCAAGACACCATAATTCCACAAAAGTTGGGTGCTGGCTGAAAGATGTGCCTTAAAACCACTGGAAACTGTGCTCCTCAACTTTTCTGATATATTCATGGAGATACAACCATTATGGACTGAACTATGTCTCCCAAAAGTTCATATGTTAAAGTCTTAACGCCCAGTTGAAGACCATATTTGGAGATACGGTCTTTGAAGAGGCAAGCCAGTTCAAATGAGGTCACTAGGTTGGGCCCTAACCCAATGTGACTGGTGTCCTCATAAAAGAGGAAATTTGGACAGACATGTACAGAGGGAAGGCCACGTGAAAACACAGAAAGAAGACAGGTGTCTATAAGCCAAAGATCGAGGCCTCAGAGGAAACCAACCCTGCCAACACCTTGATCTTGGATCTCCAGTCTCCAGAATTGTGAGAGAATTAATTTCAGTTGTTTAAACCACACCCAGCTGACTAACCAACAATGCAATAGGCTCAGTGCTACCCAGGGTGTATATAAACCAAACTTCCAGTGGACTCTAAGTTAAGGAAGTCAAGGTTCACTCGAGGAGACACAGTCAAGTGTGCCAAGAACCTCTGTGACGAAGGTGAGCTCAGGGAGCTGGGGGAGGCCATGGGGGTGTGCCCTCCAACCTGGGGGGCTCCACCCAGTCTGGACACTTGTTCTGAGTCTCAAAGAAGCTCCAGTTACGATCCCCACATCCAAGGTCCTTTTGCTTATGTCCTACCAAATTACTGGAAATTCAATTTTATTTATTTCTAATTTTATCTCTTTCTGATTTTATCCTACAAAATTACTGTCCTAATGCACAATTCCCCTGTGTTCACAAAAGACAAACTACTTACAGACATCTTGACCCACTGCAGATAATGTTCAAAATATCCAATTATCATATTTCCATACTTCGTACTTTCCTGGAAAGGAATCAAAGAGTTGCAAACCGTTAGAATGACTACACCCTACTCTACTGAATCATGTAGTTAACGGGCACAGGTCTACTTATTGGCAGGCTGATTAAAAGAAAAAAACTTACCTGAACAATAACAGAGGAAATGCTGTTTGTTATAAAGTTCTGAGCAGAATCCAAAGAGGAAATGATATTGTGCACTTTCACCTGAAAAACACAGCAATAATTGCCATGCTGTCTATCGAGTGAGAAAAGGGTTTCATTGCACACGGGTGTGAGCGCAGTCGACTCCACCCCACACCACCACAGCTCGCTAGTTCAGGAGACAACAGATGCAGCCCAGCCCTCGGAGGGCAGGAAGAAGGAGAGGAGCACACAGCAAGCAGTTCCTTGTTCCAGATACCGGGCCAGGTCCTTTATCTGAAACACATCACTGAATACTCACAGGGTGGAAGGGAAGGTACTGTTACGCCCCCTTCACAGGTGAGGGAGCTGACCCCGCCCAACGTCACCAAGCTGGGAAGCATAAGACACGAAATTTGAACCTAGTTTTTTTTTTCCACCCTAAAGTCCATACTCTTTGGCCTGTCACACAGATGAGGACAAGGCCAACCCACATGGCAACTTGGTGCAAATTAGAAGAGATGCCAGAGACCTCAGAGCACACAGCCTGGCCAGTAGGTGAGGGCTGATACCCGCCCCACTTGCCCATCATGAAGAGCAACTCACAGCAGCTCGCTGTTGCCCTGAATGTTGAGGTGTGTTGGGGTGGCACAGGACCTGCAGTCAGTCCTAAGTCTGTCTCCAGGTTCCCTTGGCATGGGACACACACTTGTGGAATGGCAACTGTGACTAAAGGTACAGGGATGGTCCCGGAGCAGAGTAAACCTAATAGTCTTCAGAGGACCCGACTCAGGACCTCAGAACACCAACAGAGAGGCGGACTTGGTGCTGCCCGGGAGAGCACCAACTGTGACCCAAGGAGTTCATGGTTTACTGGGGTGTGGGGGTACCCAATCAAGCGTGGCAAGAATCCCTGTGATGAAAGGGGCACTGGGGAGCTCTGAGGAAAGCTCAGGAAAGGACATGTAGTTTTCTGTTGTGGGCCTGACCTCCAATGGCTCCTATGGACCACAAATTTCATGCAGTAGGAAATATTTCCTGAGCTGCCTAGTGTCACCGTGGGTACAAGCTGAATACAACACAGCCTGGGAGCTCAGTTTCCCTTGTGGGAATGTTTCCAGCCCTAGGAGCCCCTGTGGTGGATGGTATTAGCTATTCATGATTATTGGCACCTTCCCTGGCATGGCCGCTTAGGGTTGGGTACACTTCCCCCCCTGAGGATGATGGGCTCAGTCATGGGACATGCTTTGGCCAATGGGTCATAGAGGAGGTGGCTGTGTGCTGGTTCTCAGAGGTGGCTTAAGGGCAGCCTGTGTTCCCCTTCATCCCCTGAATTCCTGTCTCCCCCAAGGAAGATACATGGTGGTCCAGACTGCCCCCCAGGCTGGGTCTCTAGGTGGGACAGTGTGTGGAGAAGCCTGCAGTCCACCCAAAGATGAGACTGAAAGACGGTGGTCGGAGGCACTGAGCCTTGGAGGCTGTTTGTTAGGCAGCGTGCTCTCTGTAAGAGCGACTAGTGCATCTTCTTAGTTTGTATCCTACACATCAAAGCACAGCTTTCCCCAGTGTCCCTAACCACATGCTGAGAGGTTGTCTGCGTGGGCAGAAGTACTTATAGAAAGACGGTCGGAAAACCCAGTTTGGCATTTAAAATCGGTAGATAATGGAGATTTAAAAAAAATATAAAGTACCTGCAAAACCAACATCTCGGAAAGTCTGTGTGCACTTCTATAATAAGACTCCATAACAGACAAAGAAAAGGAATTCTTACCCCCAATCCACTGCTTTTGTGTTGAAGGTCCTGAACGCTTTGGTGAAGAGTCGTCTGGTAAATAAACACAGATAATATTTTCCAACTCACTACATGAAGCAACAGGATCCCACACCTTACATACCCCCTCCCCCAAGTCGGCCACCAAGTCCAACCGGTCTCTGTAGTGGTGTTGTCCTAGAAGGAACAATGGACTCCTGTCACCAGGGGCAGCTCACAGGCCTCTGGTGCAGGAGGACTGGGAAATGAGGACATGCAACCTAGAGCCTCGGAGGCTCTAGGAGCACATCACGTGCAAGGTGTCAGGGTTGCCCAAAGTGCCAGAAATTGCTGAAAATAAAGCCTCCCAACCAGAGTGGCTTCACATGTATGGCTCAGATCAGAGATTGGCAGACTACATCAGCTTAGGATCAGATTGTAAAGGTTTTAGGCTTTGTGAGTCATACTCTGTCCCAATCACACAACTGTGCCCTTGTAGCCAAAAGGAGCCACAGATCACCTGTGAATACTCGAGCATGACTGTGTTGCAATAAAACTTCATTGATAAAAACTGGAAGTAGGCCAGACATAGCGCACAGGCCATAGTTTTCAGGGCTGACGTTTGCTAACCCCTGGTTTACACTGTAGGTCGTGTACAGAGCAATGTGCCTATTTGTAGACAGGTTGTTCCTGTCCTGGACAGGGAAGGACAGGGAATCCTGTGGCCACTTGAAGTCAGGCATTTAAGGGACATGCAAAAACCAGCTGAAGAGGTTAACAAATTTGTGCAAAGTATAAACAAGCATAGCAGGAAATTGCGGTACAGCACAACACAGAAATTAAGAAAATTCAGTAGAAGTACTTTGTAAACACACACATGAATCAAAAAGTTAGAAAAAGAAAAACAGACAGAGGTGGTGAAAACTAGCTCTGGAAGCTTCTGAAGTTGAGGTCAAGTGAGCTAATAGGATTCTCCCAACCTGAGCATGCTGACACTGAAACCATTTCCACAGTCTTCCCCTTGACAGCTGTAAACAAGACCCCCCATAAGCATAGAAATAATTCCCTCTTTTTACAGAGTCCCTCTGGCAGGTGAAATCCTTCATCTCCAGCAAGGCAGGAGCCGGTCCCACCACTTCCAGACGACGACACTGGAAGCTACGTGACTTTGAAGAGGCAGAGGCAGGATTTGAACTCAGATCTCCCTAAGGCCAGAGCCCCTGTTCTTTCTCTGCTACAAGCTGCCTTTCCAGCATTCGGGAAAGAAGCCAGAAGATTGTGAGGAGACTAAGGAAAGCCAGGCAGGAGGACAGAGGAAAGGAGAGAGGAAACGCTGATCGAGAGAGCAAACAGGGCTGGCGGAGGCGGAAAGGACCCACTCTTGCCCTCCCCTATTTCTTGTCAGGGTTTGGAGGAAAGGAATTTGAGAATAAGTCAGCCCAGAACAGAAAGAAACCTCAGCGTGCAGCCAAGTGCTGGTAAAAGCGATGGGAGTGAGAGCACAGTGCATTAACATGAAGCAACCTCAGATTTCATTCAAGGGTTCACCTGCAGGTGGAAAAAGACAGGAAGGTAAACAGAAAGAAGGGGGCGAAGTTGAAACTGTGTCTTCTTTCAAGCCCAGATATTATCATCTGTTTTTTAAAACAGCTCAGTTTCTCAGCTTGAGGCCCATTGGGTTTGCCTGTGTGAGATGCACGTACTGTGTCATTAGGCTAAACGAAAACCACCCAAGTGAAATGAGCCACGCGTGGGGCACAGCAAAATGCCAGAGGTTGACCGTTACCATGGACGATCCCAGAGGCATGACTTGGCCGTGGTAAATCATTCTAATCTTCTGGGCATTACTTGCCAGGGACCGCTTCAAGCTTCCTTGGGGCTACAAAGAGAATGAAATAAACAAAGATCAACACCAGTTTTCCAGTCCATGAAGCCCTCTCTCTGAGCCCCAGCCCTCCAGGTGCGACGACAGCTGTGAGCCTGGGTGCTGCGGGAGGGGCCCTGCCCAGACACCAAACCACAGAACGAGGAGCTGTCTGCAATGACCCACCCACACTCCCCAGTCCTTCTGAGTGCCACTGGCTGCGTTCCCTCTCCCTGCTCCCATACAGAGCCGCTACAAAGTCACCGCACAGTAGCCATGTCTCCTTTTACAAGGAGAAAACCAAGGCTCGACTGAGCAATGTTACTTGAACCCACACTTCAATCATGTTTTGTATATGAATGTATAACAATCCTATTGCCCATGTTCCAGGTGAGGAAACGAGGGCACAGAGTGGGGAAATGCCCTGCTCAGGGTCCTACAGTTAGGCAGCGGCTGAGTCAGGATTTAAATCTGGGTCTTCCTCCAGAGCCCAGCTTCCCCATCGCCATGCTCTGCTGCTTCTCGAAAGCGACCAGTTCCAGCCATTTAATCACCAGCCAGCAGAGCAGCCAGTGAAGGGAAAAGCTTTCAGAGGGTGTCTTTGCCTTCCCTCATCCACTTCTTACACGTGATGCAAAGGGGCACCTGGATTCTCCCTCCCGTATCCTCGGTCCCCATTCCCTACCCTGCAAGGAAAACGTGCGCGCACGTTTGGCAGAGGGGTTGATGGGGTGGGAGCAGCGCCAGTGGTAAAGCGACTCAGGGCGCCAGCACCGAGCACAGGGCTGGGAAGAGCTGCGCGCATGCAGACACCGCCCGGGGCACCTTCCCAGGCTCACAGACCTTTGGGCCCCGAGGCAGGGGCTGCCGGCGGGACCCTGGAAAGTGGTTGTAAACAAGGGGCTACTTGGGGTGTGGGGAGCCTCTGCAGCCGCTCCCCTATGGGTGTATTGACACTGGACGTCTACAGCGATTACAGAATTTAACCGGACTTCCCGAACTCACCAACTTGTTGGCTTTTTCTTCTAGACCATCTGCAAATGTTAGAAGATTCACTTTTGTGGGCGTTTTAGCTGTCTGAGAAAGGAGATGAAAGAACACTGTGTCAGGGATACAGGATTTTTAACCCTTAACGACATCCACAAGCAGCAGAGTGAACACGGGTGTACAAAGCCAGGTGGGAAGCTCTTACACAGGTGATGTCTGCTTTCTTTCTTTCTTTTTTTTTTTTGAAAGATTTTATTTCTTTGTTTTTAGAGAGAGGGAAAGGGAGAGAGAATCAGAGGGAGAGAAACATCAATGTAGGAAACATCTATCAGTTGCCTCTCATGTGCCCCCAACTGGGGACCTGACCAGCAACCCAGGCATGTGCCCTGACTGGGCATGAGACCAATGACCTTTTGGTTCACAGGCTGGCACTCTGTCCACTGAGCCACACCAGCCAGGGCTGCATTCTTATTTATAAACATAAAATCATATTATTCGAACCTACAAAGAAATGAAGTGCTGATTGACACATGCTAGAACGTAGATGAATCTCAAAAACTTCGGGTCACAGGAAAGGGACAAAGGTCACACACTGCATGATCCCATTCACATGAAAGATCTAGAGTCGGTGACCTCATAGAAACAGAACCCAGACTGGTGGTCGCTCGGGGCTGGGACGGGGATGAGGAGCAACAGCTTAATGGGAACAGGGCTTTGTTTTGGGGTGACGAAGATGCTTTGGGGTGACAAAGATGCTTTGGAACTGGATAGAGGTGGTGGTTGTCTACCACCACTGCAATCATTCTAGATGCTAGTGAACTGCTCACTCAAAAATGGTTCATTTTGTGTTATATGAACTTCATCTCAATAAAAATAATAAATAAAAACAAAAAAGAAACATACTTGTGCTCTAATTTTCCACAAAAGATCAATCGTAAACAAATGGGTCGTACCTCTGCCAAGTAGGCGCCATAATCGATTCTGTCCACCCCAGAAGAGCTGAAATCCTGAAGGTTTTTTTTTCCTGCCACATCCAGCAGGACGATATTGTCAATATTCACCTCCATGTTTTCAAAATCACTGCTTATATTTTTTGTAAACTTCGTGATAAAAACAAAGGTCAGAAGTCAATTTACTCTTCTCCAACAGTGTCACCAAAGAGCAAGAAAATTATACAGGGCAAAAAACAACACACATCCCCTCGACTGGCATTTCTTCCCGACTCCTCTCTCCCTCCCGCCCCTACCCCTTCCTCACTTATGTCCATGGACAAGGAACTGTGTGAGGAGGTGGGGTGCAGAGTAAAATAAGGTTGCGTCTTCATCCCTGAAGACCTTGAAGGGAAGAGGCACAGGAACTGCATCAGGACACCAGGGACAGGGAGGGGGGAGAACGTTTCGAGGGGGTCTTGACAAACAGAGTCTGACAGGGGCCAGGCAGGCTGCATCCCGGGACAGGGGACAGCATGCCCTGGACTCAGGCAGTCAGGAGGCCTGAGTTTACGGGCCATGGTGGATTGCTTGGGGTTGCCCTGAGAGCCAGTCGGTAGTTTCAGGCAGCATGTAGTGCCCAAGTGTCCTGGGCCCTCTCCAACCGTACTCATCATGGGGCATAGAGAAAATGCTGCACGGCATGATGGACAAATGTGTGTACGTGCGTGAGGGGCATTTATTTTGAGCTTGGTCACAAAATTATATACTTATGCACATTGCAAGGCTTATCTAGGGAAGGTAGTCAGCACCAAATCTGTGTGCCGCTTCAAATTTGAAACCTGTTCAGCCGCCACGACGCCTCTTATAAGGTCTCAGTGGGCAAGCTGTGGGGTTTGAGGAACGACCTTGTCCCTGGCACCCCTTGGTGTCTACTCCCATGGGGGAAGTCCAGAAGAGAGAAGGCTCCTTAGAATCTTTCTGGCATAGCTGAGAGGGCCAGCGGTACTCCAGGTGTGTCCTAGGCCCGGGCAGCTCAAACCCTCCTGCTCCTTCTGGTGGGAGAGGCCATGCCATGCTGGTCACTCCCATCCCTGGTGCTATGCCATCTCATGCCAAGGGCCAGCAGAGCTCAGGAGAGCCCACCCCAGGGTGCTGGGGCCAGAGCCATGATTCATAAGGAATGACAGTGGGGTGGGCTGAAGTGGTTGGTGCCTTCTTCCCTCATCAGGGTCCTGGTGGAAGATGGTGGCCCATCTTGGAGGTCCAACACCCCTGGGACACAAGTGGGGTTTGTTCCTCCAGGAAAGTGAACACTCGGGGAGATACACCATTTCCCTGTGAGGTGCCCTCAGGACCTGTGTCATCTACTGGAAAAACTGGTGCCTCAAGAAAGACAAGTGGTTGGGGGTGCGGTACAAGTGTTTGGAATTAGATGGAGGGGAGGGTGGCATGACCTTGTGCATGGGTGAAATGTCACTTTAAAACGGTTGATTTTATGTAAATTTCACGTCAATTCAAGTCAACAAAAACAACTGGATTTAGTGAAGAGCTACATGAATTTCCTGGTTGGCTCTAATTACTCACATCTTGGGTGTTGAGATATTCACTGATATTGTAGATGTTCTCCAGCTTCAGTGTTGTGTAAATGCCTTTATTGTCTTTGCAGTCGCTATGGGGATAAAAGAGGAACATGACCCAGGGAGGCAGGTGTGGCCACCCCTGTCCACTGTGAATGTCAAGAGAAGCGTTAACTCTTTAATCTGTGAACAGAGGGGCTTCTAGGTGTCAACACAGCAGGCAGTCACCAATGGCCGTGTGAACCCCCCAGCACCCACCATTCCTGACTTTGCTCCCCACTTTATAAAATTCCCTTTTAGAGAACAGGTTTGGAAGGATTAGTACATATGTCCTTCTATCTGTCTCCTTGGGTTCTTTCCAGTGCTGTGGGGGATAAGTCATTTACGCATTGGGCAGCCATACATTCTCATTTCAAAAAAAAAAAACCCAAACAACAATGGCTAGAAAGAGGTGTATTACGAGGCAGGTCATGGGCTTTATCGAAAGGTTCTATGCAAAGTCTTTTAGACTGTCTACTTCCGTAACTCCTGGGCTGAGCATCACTCACTAAAGCCATGTTTGGACACAGACTCTAATGGCAGGAGGGAGACACGGAGCGGGCCACCGTCATCCAGACAGTCGGGATAGTTTGGCTAGAGACATAACTTGGCCTCACCTCCCTGTGCTTCCTTAAGAAGGGAAAACCCCCTCATCTGATGCATCTCTGTCACCCAAACAGCTACTTGTTGCAGGTGTGTCCCCCAAGTCCTGCAGCCAGAGCCCTCTAACCCCTGGAGGTTCCTAGGAGGTGTAAAGCTCCTCTCTAGGGAGCTCCGAGTAGGTGGGTTTGTTGGAGCAGAGAGCCTGATGCACTAACAGGCTGAAGGCAGGCTAGAAAGCTCTGCAGGAGCCTGAATCACAAAGAGCTTGGTCTTGTCCTCTCAGCCTAGGGAGGGCTTAGTTGTGCACAGAAACTCCAGTGGATTGACAGGGTCTGCCAAGAGCATGCTGTTGGGAAGGGTCCTGAGAACTCTCTGGGCTGAGCAGAAGACCGCAGTTGATTAGCAATGTCTGCCACGAGGGCGAGGTGCAAGGAAGGTGGCCACACTTGCCGTCGTCTGCTGTGTCTGCTAGGAGAGCCACTGGCATGAGTCCTGCTGCACAGAGGAGAGGTTGAACTGTCCAGGGTCACAGAGCCCCCGGTGGCAGATCCAGGACTGGAGCCCACACAGTCCCACTGCACAGCCCGGCCCTTGAGCTGCATGGCCACTGGCATGTCTGTGATTTGGACCTGACCACTGAATTCCTGTTACGTGGCATTTATTTGGGCTCCTGTGAACAAGAGTTTTCATCGGATCCTGTTGTGTATTTTAGGGTCACCTTCACCAGTGTGTCCCAGTGATTGCTGGACAGAGGGACCTTAAGACATCACCATTCCAGGATCTAGAAAAGGGGTCCCCAACCTCCAGGCCGCAGACTGGTACCAGTCCAGACATGTCAGGGTAGGATCTAGGCCACACAGCAGGAAGTGAGCCTGAATGTAATTCACTCTGTAACCTTCCCCTCCAACCCCGGTCCATGGAAAAATTATCTTCCACAAAACCAGTCCCTGGTGCCAAAAAGGTTGGGAACCGCTGGGTCTAGAAGGTGTTCAAAGGAAGAATCATCTTTTTGGTCTTATTTCTGCTATTTTTTGCTAAGACTAGAGAACAGCTTAATTTTGGAAACTGGAAAGGCTTATCATTAAGGTTAAAGACACTTGGAAAGTAAATTCTCATTCTGGAAAAAATAACATTTGAACAAGCAAAAAATACATAATGCAATTGTTTATACCTGTAAACTTGTTCAAAAGTGAGATTAACATCCGGTTTGTTAAGTACCATGCCAGAGAGATAATATTTCCATTTCTCATTTATTAAATATGGTGTATCCAAAATCTAGAACAAATTTTAAAACATTTTTAAAAAGACAGTTTTACACTAATATACGTACACATACACACAATTAAGATATTCTGTTAAATACATTTTTATGATTTCCATGTCATGATTTTCCTCACTGATTTTCAATTTAAAAGTAGAAAATAGTAGTGTGATCAGAATAAATCAAACCACCACTAGATAGCATCAACAGGAATTAGTGAAGTTCCTTTTTTTGGAAAACACTACATTTTAGTAAAACAAACACATTAGAAATGAGAGAAGAACCGACCGTGGGACTCAGAGGAGCTAATGGGAAGCCATGAAGCAGCGGACGCTGCCTCTCACTGTCCTCTCTGGACAAGATGAATGAACATCCGCACGTTCTCTGATTTCGCACATCATGTACATTTAAGACACGCTAATTCGTGCACAGCTGTATGTCAGCTTGAGGAGTGTAAATGGTTTCAAAATATTACCTACTTTTTAAGAATTATATTTAAATGATTTAACACAAAATGGAAGATAATAAAGTCTTGCTCAATGTGTTATTACTATTTTTTATCAAGAGGCCAAGAGAAGACATTGATGCTCTCAGTTTAATTTTCCTCAACCAACTGACTAATGAAAATACCATGACAACAACTGGTTACTTTCATAGCCATTCACCTGACTTTATGACAGACTGCAGGTGGAAAATATGTACAATAAGACAAGAAAGCAGAAATATATTTAAAAAATCAACCTGGAGAAAAACATCAGAAAGTCGAAGTTAGGAGACAAGTGTGTAAATGGAAACTTCCTTCTTTACTTCTGAAGCTAAATGTGAAATAGTCCCTGGAGTTGCAGGAGCTGGTTTCTGAGGGAGAAAGTTTAGAGGGAGGCTTGACTTCGATTTCTAACAGACTCAGCAGACTGCCTGCTGGGGACAAACTGCCTGCCAGGAGGCACAGAATTTATCAGCTCTTTCACTTTGAATTTATGGCCCCAAACCACTTGTGTGGGCAACTGTCATCTGGGAAACTCTTCCAATATCAGACACTTCCTGGAGCATGGGAGGAACCTGAGAATTTATTTTCTGATATTTCCAGCTGCATTTGACAATGACCGCTAAGGAAAACTTTTTTCTCCCAAAATATTACCATCCCCATTGATACAAAGGCCTGAATTCCTGGTACTGGTTTCACTTACCAAAAATATATACTAGCACATTTTTTTTTTTGCTCAGCAAAAGTAGGAATCTCAACTTACTGAATAAAAACTCAACTGCTCATCTGTTCGCACTGCTCTTGAAGAAACCCACAAGATAAGGAGAAGTCAACGTTTTGGCTCGAGCCTCCCATCATGGTCATGGAAATCACATTTACCTGGAATAACCTCTTGTTTTGGTAAGGTTCACAGACCAATTTTTCCACATTTCCACCAACGACAAAAGAAAGAACCACAATGATCATCAATATCCAACAACAGAGGAAAGTGATTCCAACCCCTCTGGAAAAAAGAGAAATAAAGTTAAGAATTCTACAAGAAATTATTCAATATTCAGTATTACCTGCCAGTCGTCACTGGTCACTGGCTCCACCTGTTCAGTGTAGGAAAGGGATCTAAATCTTCAGCTGTTTGCAGGCTGAACGGGTCAGCCTGCCCAGGAGTGAAGACAGAAAGCGGTAAGCATGGTGGCCTTTCGGTCCTAGGCACATCCATATTAAGGCAACCCTTGTGGCTTAGTCACGCAGGTCCACCTGCAGCCAGCACCACGGTTCAGACATGGGCTCTGAGTCAGGTGAGCAAACCAAGGCTTTCTGCAGAGGACATGGTGAGCAGGGGGGCTCTGAGGCAGGAAGTGTGCCTTTGAGGGTCTGATAGGGGCCCAGGTGGCTCTGTACCCAGAGAGGGCACAGAGTGTGGTGAATGGCTGCTCGAGAGACAGTAGGGGTGTACGGGGTGGTGGCTGGTGGATCCTGGGTGGGGTAGCTACTGAGGGGCTTTAAGCACAGAAGACACACAACCCAATTTCTCTCTGGAGAAGAACATTCTTGAGAGAGCAAGAAGGATGGGATGGATAAGCAACCTCTGTTCAAAGTCAAGTTTCTAGAGTTTCAAAGGGAACAAGCTAGATGGCCATAGAGAACAGTGTCTCATACCAGGTCAGTCTTTAACAAGTATCTGGTGGATGGATGGATGGGTGGATGAATGGATCAGTGGATGGATGGATGGATGGATGATGGATGGATGGTTGGTTGGTTGGATTGGTGGATAGATGGATGGATCGGTGGATGGATAGATGGATGGATGGATGGATGGATAAATGGATGGATGGATGGATGTGAATACAGAGAAAAAACAATGGGAAAAGAAAGCAAACTTTGAAATAATTTCAATGATTGCTGCTTTAAAGAGGAGCCCACCATAGATAAACAGTATGTTTAAGCTTGTCTATCAAAGTACAACTAACTTAGAAATTTCTTTTACTTTTTCACTTGATGAAATTTCTCAAAATGACAAACATATAGTCACATGTACACACCACTGGAACTGAGTGCTCAGCGAGAGGCCACCATATCTGTGCACCACCCGGGTCACCTACTGTCCTCCCTGAGTTCCCACCCCTCCACATGGCAAGGAAGAGCAAACACTCACACCATGAGGAAGATGCCCCCAGTGTTCGAGACGCAGCCTCGCCTGGTTGGGGTGGCATTCCGGTCATAGCCAAACAAGCCACACAATAAGCCCAGGTAATAAAAAATCATGATGAGAGTCAGCAAACAGCAGGCTACCAAGCCCCCCAGCCACCTGGTGAAAGAAGCACAGTGTTACTACACAGGAGGGAGGTGACATCACCGAGTGTCAAAGCTGTCACACCAGGGCGGAAGCAGATGGGTAACACTTGGCGATCAAATACCAGATTCCCCTGTTAAATTCCTCAGAGGGTGACATGAAAAGATGCTCTCCTACCACTAGTCTTCCAACTGCATACAAAAAAATCTTAATTTTTATCTTGTTTTTGAAGTGTTCTCGCTTCCTGGGATGGTTTCTTCCTTTGCCTCACTTAGGTGGTCTTCCTAAGCAGGGTTAGCTCTACTCCTCCAGTGCTACTGGTAACATCAGCCCTGACGTTTGCATCCTTTACAGGTTCCTAATGCTGTCTGCACCTTATTAGAATGATGATGAGATGCAAATGGATCTCGATTAGCCAACAGATAAAGAAATATTGGACTTTCCCTCCCAGGTCTTTCTCTAAAGTATTTTGTGGTTGCAAGAATATTTGGGGGCACTGTGTTCTTTATGGAACCACAAATTCTCTACGTGATAAGTGCATTGAATATTTTAAAATTTTACAAGCATCCTAAATCAAATGCCTGCAGAATGCACATCTCAATTTTGTAATGGTCCTGTGTGACATTTTAGGATAATGGATCCTCAATTAGGTCTCCCTGGCATTCCTGGAACGTACAATAAGCTTTTCCGGAAGCTGGAGGTAAAAATGTTTCCCAACCTTTAAAACACTAAAAAATAAAGAATTTACTCCCAAGACAACAACCCGCCCCTAAAGCTTTTCATTCAATTAAGAGCAATCTTGATAATTATAATAGCCATCTGCATCCATTCTGTGGCGTTTTGTTCCAGATCCTGGGGACACATAATTCAATAAGCCGTGGAGCCTGGCCTCAGAAATCTTTTACCGTTAATGCTTGTCTCATCCATTTAGGCGCATTTCTTTTAAAAATGAGCCGGTGGACTCTAGGCAGGGGAAGCTGACACATCGACAGAGAATGGTACCTTTCTTTCCATCTGTGGAATGCTAATGGGATTGTAAGCTCATGGACAAAGGGTCTGTCTTATGTACGTCCTGATACCCAGTGGGGTGTGGCCTAGCCCCAGGAGAGGGACCTGGTTTGCTCCTTACAGGGCAATGATTAAGAGACTAGTCAGGTGGGGGTTGAAAACCCCCTCTGCCCTGTTATTGCTGCTTTAAGTGAGTCACTTCATGCCCCTGAGCCTCAGTTTCCTATGAAACCAGGCTATAAATAGGACACAACCCAGGTCGGGGGAGGGGGGTTGTGCATTTTATGGGAGATGTGATGCATGAGGTGCTTGGTGGGCACACTGTAACTATCCTCTAAAGGCTAGTGATTGCTGTTATGATTTATCTTGTGCTCTTACATAACTAATAGCCTGAATAGGAACCAACGTGTCTGGAATGTGCTTGGGTTTGGGCAGTGAGAACAGTTCCGGGGGCAGGTCACGGGGCTGAACCTTTCAGGGAGGAGAGCACATCCTAACATCTTACCTGGTCCTCCAAATAACTCCATTCTCCAAGTCCTCCCTGGCACCGAGTCTGAGAAGTCCACCGGCCCCACCCAGGGCCAAACCCACCACAAACACTTGCTCCCGGGAGTAAACCTGAGCAGCTCACCCGAGCTCTCTGGACAATCGACTGGGTTCAGTGACGTTCTTTCTGTGAGCACCAGCCTCTCCACATTTCTTTTATAACCAGGAGATGCAAAGAATCTTACCCCAGTGCCCTTGTTCTTCTTAATTCCTTTTAAGTTTTAAAATCCTGGTACGTGCTTTAAATAATTATAACTAAGAATCTAGAAGCCACTAGCAACATCAAAATTGCAAATCATTAAAAATTTGTCTTGAGAACTTCCAGCCTGCAAATTAAATAAAACTATGAAGTGCTTCGTGAATTTGCGCATCATCTCTGTGCCGCAACCACACTGATGTTCTTCATACAGTTTCAATTTTAGTTAATTGCATTTTGTTTCTGTAATATATTTCCTTCTAAGCTTTTATGACCTGTGATTCTTTCTCTTTCAATTACAGTTGACATTCAATATTATCCTCTATTAGTTTCAGATGTACAACACAGTGGTTAGACAATCACATGCTTTTTATAGAGTGGTCCCCCAATGCAGGAATTAGGTACAAATTGGCAGTTACAGAGCAGTCACAGAAATATAAATTACAGCACCAAGGATGCAGTAGATAATGTCATGATAACTATGCTTGGGGCCGGCTGGACACTTGAGATATCATCTGTTTTCAACTTTAGTACATGCCCTGACACCGTGAACACTTCAACTCCCCTAGTTGAGTGTAAACCAGGGAGAATCCATCAGGCTGTGGGCATCTTTGTACAACCTGCTCTCCTAAGATTATCCTGGTTCGAATGTCCAATTTTTCCCCCGTTGCCCAGCAAGGTTCTCCTAGCTCACCAGCTCAGAGGAGGCACTCACCTGTATGCGTTGTATTCCTCCAACGTGGGTAATCTGCGGTGGATGTAAGTTTCAATGTGATCGATGTGATCCAAGAAACCTGTCAGCTTATCCTGAATAGAAATCTGCTCCTTTACATTTTCAATATGTGAACCAATGGAATTCAAGGTACTTTTGGTATCTGAAAACAAAAATACCTCAGTTATGTATTTCTGAACCTAGAGGAAACAGAAAGTTTTGGGGGGACCAAACTGAAAAACCTGAACCATTTTTACTTTTTCCTGGGTTATATATGCACTTAAAACATGACAAGGTTCTGTACCAAGCATAACGTAGCCAAGACCATCAAAAAGCAATTACTTAAGAAAACAGCAAGCTATGAGCGTGGACTGTGATGATATGGT
The DNA here is from genome assembly GCA_004027475.1 of Anoura caudifer. Classification (NCBI taxonomy): domain Eukaryota; kingdom Metazoa; phylum Chordata; class Mammalia; order Chiroptera; family Phyllostomidae; genus Anoura; species Anoura caudifer. Next base: position 54,237 of record PVKU01008336.1, read on the forward strand.
GCTGAAATCAAGCCAGAGTTTTCTTCCACTTAATTAAAAACAAAAATAAAGGGTCAGAGGATTAAAATGTACTGTGTGCCTACTCTGGGCCAGGCACTTTTTATCAGTGTTAACTCATTTATTTCATGAGGTAGGTAGTCTTATTCCCACTTAATAACAGTGACCTTGAAGCTCGTAGAGGTTAAATACTTGCCCATATGTCTCTTTTTCAGAAAGCACTAGAAATGGGATTTACCAAACTATAAAGCTTCTGTTAAGTAATTTCAGAAAAATATTTCAATAATATAACAATTCCTCCATCTAACAAGTGGCACCCTGGAGCACACGAATTCTCCAGGACTGATTTTTGAACGACGTGCCTCCAGGTGGTATTTCTGGTAACTTTTTGTGTGGCTCGTGCGAACTAAGACTTGTTAAAGCACATCTGTGTTTCCGACGTGCGAAAAGCAACAGCTTTCCCAGTGGTCAAACCGTTCTCGTTACTGTTTGTCTGATCTTTCAGAGAGGAGATAAGTTCCAGCTTTCTGGGAAGGGTCTGTCCATCACAGCAGGTCCTGGGATCAGCTCCCTGGGGTGCGAGGTGTCACCTGACCCCGACCCTCACACAAGGCCTCTCGGCAGGGATGCACTAGGAACACACACGTCGGTGAAAAGCCCTGATCCTGAAATCTCTCTGCAGCAGCTGAGACAAGCTTAACAGTTCTCACGACATAACCCTGGGTCTCCTGGTGACTTCTAGGTGGATGGTAGCGTGGTCCAAAATGGCACTACATGAACCTGGTGGGGAACTTTTCCAAAGCGTGCTGCTCACAAAGGTTGAAATCTTGACATCTTGCAGGAGGAGACTGTCACGATGCAGTGGCTCAGCGCCTCCTCCAAAGGGCTATGTGCCCAAAGGCCCCAGGGTCCTCAGCAAGGTGACTCCATGAGCCTCTTTCTTACCTCCTGGGATGTCTGGGAGTTGGAGAGGTGGTATTTAGATGCCCCCTCTCCTATGAACAGTTCCCTAAACTCACAATCGGACCCTTCTGCTTCTTAAGCTGTCCTGCCCTCTCACACAACCCAGCTCCCCAGTGACTCTGTACAGGCCTGGTGCCCTCTCTTAGCAAATACCTTCTGCAGGCCTCAGAAGTTGCTTCTTCCAGAAGCCGCCCACCCTTGCCCCACTTTGGATCCCTTGCACACCCCTGGACATATCACCGGAGTGTGATACATGGCCCCTGCAAACATGCCCAACCAAACGGGAAGCACAGGCCATGCCTTACTCATCTCCCATTCCGAGTCCAGCAGAACCTGGCACACAGTAGGTACTTAAACCATGTGCTCAAGATAGGATTGAATGATCTGAACATGACAGCTAAGGGTTTCTACTTGTTTTAGAAGAACATGAAAATAAGCAATTTATATTCCGACTAATGGAGTGGAGCTCTGCCAGACCTGGGAAAACTCTGGCTTGTGTGTAGGCAATGACAGAGCGTGCAATGGGCCTCGCTCACACACCCTGCACACCTCGCTTTGCCAGACTTACAAGGGAGGGCTGCACAAACTTCAGAAGAGGTCCAGGAGGGGGAGACAGAGGAAGTAAACAGAGATTAGTAAGCAGGTGTCTACAAGACATTCAGCGTGTGTTAGCCTTCAGATGCTAGCATACATCAGTGGGAACTTGTCTTTGGTAATATGTACGTATTTTCAACTGGAATCTTAGATTGAACACAAGGGAACCCACAAGGCATCCAAAACACTGTGTAGTGGAAAAATACTATTAGGGGAAAAAAATCAAGTACCTCTACCTAACACAGTATTTCAATCCACTTGGTCAATAGCTAAACAGAAGCACTGAGAAAAGGATCTGTTAAAAAGAGGAGATAGCCTGAGATATTACTGTCTATGTTTTGTTCTAGGGTTTTTATGGTTTTGCAACTTACATTTAAGTCTTTAAGGGAAACAAAGGAAAAAAGTAAACAAACGGGACTATGTCAAAATAAAAAGCTTTTGCACAGCAAAGGAAACCAACCAAATTTAAAGGGAACCCACTGAATGGGAGAACATATCTGCCAGTGATACACATGATAAGGGGTTAACTTCCGAAATATATCAAGAACTTATACAACTCAACACCAGGTAGACAAACAACCCAGTTGAAAAATGGACCCCTCCCCCAAAAAGAAAGAAAAGTGGGCAAAGGACCTGACTAGACACTTCTCCAAAGAGGACATACAGATGGCCAACAGGCATATGAAAAAATGCTCAAGGTCACTAATTATTAGAGAGATGCAAATTAAAACCATAATGAGATGTCACCTCATACCTGCCCAAATGGCTATCATCAGTAAGTCAATAAACAAGTGTTGGTGAGGATGTGGAGAAAAGGGAACCCTCGGGCACTATTGGTGGGAATGCAGTGACCCCACTTCTGGGAATATACCCTAAGAAACCCAAAACAACAATTTGAAAGACTATAAGCACCCCTATGTTCATTGCAGCAGTATTTACAATAGCAAGATCTGGAAACAGCCCAAGTGCCCATCAGTAGACGAGTGGATAAAAAGCTGTGGTATATTTACACAATGGAATACTACTTGGCCATTAAAAAGAGCGAGATCTTACCTTTAGCAACAGCATGGATGGACCTGGAGAACATTATGCTAAGTGAAATAAGCCAGTCAGAGAAAGACAAATACTATATGATCTCACTTACGTGTGGAATCTAATGAACAAAATAAACTGACAAACAAAACAGAAACAGAGGCATGGACACATGGAACAGACTGATGCTTTCAGAGGGGAGGTGGGAGGGGGAACTAGATGAAAGAAGGTGAAAGGATTAGCCAAAAAACATGATATATATGCATAACCCATAGACACAGAAAACAGTGTGGTGATCACCAGAGGGAAGTGGGGTGGGGACTGGGTGCAGGTGGGCAAAGGGAGAAAAATGGGGACATCTATAATAGTGTCAAAAATAAAGTAAAAAAATACAAATAAAAGATAGTTAATGTCCCACAGACAAAAAAAAAAAGCAAGAGAGAAAATATAGTCTTACACAGCTTCAAAAATTTCTCTCTGCAAATAACTCAGGTTTATCCCCATTCCTGCACCAAGAACTGTTTGTTTACACAGCATTCTTTCTCTGCCCATTCACCCTAAATGCCAAAACCTAAATACAACACGAGTTAATCATTTAAGACCAGTGGAATGCGCCCACCCTCAGTCTCTCTCTCCAAAATTGTAAGCAACCTTAAGAGCCTAAAATATCATTACATCAGCATAAGAGGCAAATGAACATCTTCGTCAAAGACAAAATAAATCCATATACATAGTATTCCAAAAAAAAAAAACCCAATCACTTTTAAGTTCTTTTAGGAGCTATAATAATCTACAGTTTTTCCCCAGTGCAAACAGTCGGAATGTGACCTCCCAGACTTGGGCTGTTGTTAGTTCGGACAGCTCCCGATGAGGGCTCGTCACCCCCAGTGGCCCTCCCCCAGTGGGGCAAGGGTAACTGTGGTCAGTAGAGGATCATTGTTTTTAAAAACTACATCACATGTGAAGGTGGCACCATTGAAAAGGTGATATTCATTTAGTTTTCTAGGTCTTAGTGAGAGAATATTATTTACGAGGGAAAAAGAACAATGTAATTCTTAATACATTTCTGTGTACTAATCATCCGATTCTTAACAAGGAGAGACACAAAATTATTTCGAACTGTGAATCTCACCTGATACCATGTCCACGGTTTGGTTTTGCACCCTCTCAGGTATATCATTAAAGGATTTATAGCCCTAAAAATAGTTAAAAATAAATTGATGTACACAGTAAGTAGAATAGCAGTTAACCATTACTCATTTAGTAGAGAGTAGAAAAGCAAAATAACAAATGTAAGATTTACCTAAGGCATAAATTATCATTATATGGTCATTAAAAGTCTAAAAATATTCCCATTAGAGGGGACTTTCTTTAAATTGTATGCACCAAAGATCATGATAAACATTTTTAACTTTTAACCTTTAACTCATGTTAAACGTTTCCATGTATCTAGACTATACCAGTGTTTCTCAAATGGAGGCAGTTTGTCCCCAAGGAGACATGTGGCGATGTTCAGAGACTTGTTGGTTATCACAGCTGGGGGTAGGGGCTGCTGCTGGCCTCATGTGGGCTGGTGTGGGCTACCGACCACCCTGCGGGGCTCAGGGCAGCCCCCACCACAGAGCATGTGCAGCCCACAGTGCCCGCAGGGCCGAGGTGAGGGACCCTGACCCATGCGATGCACCAGTACGGCTGCATATTCGTATCTGACTCATATAGAGGAATTTCCAAAAACAGAACCTTATTTTTTCCAGTGCAATCATACAATAAAGTGGAGATCTTGTCTCACAGAAAACAACTAAAGGACAGTTTAGAGAGAATAAAAATCATAGTGGGGCTAAAACGAAAATGAGACAGCCACGCCAAGCTAGATCACTTCGTGCCTACATCTACAACAGTAAAGTGTCATTATTTCCAAGTCAGTCAATTAAATAGCCAGCCTTTCCCTGGGGGTTTGATTTGTGTTTGTCTCTGTCAGCTAGTGTATTTAGCCAGCTGCTTGGGACAACCATAGAGGTCGTGACCTGTTCTGAATTCCATGTCTGTGTCCCTCCCAAAATGCAAATGTTGAAGTCCCAAACCCCTAAGTGAGGTACTAGGAGGTGGGGACTTTGGGAGGCTCTTAAGCCAGGGGCTCGTGAATGGGGCCGGTGCCCTTATAAAGGGAACCCTGAGAGCTCTCTCCAGGTGAGGAGAGGACCGTGCTAAGGGGACCCCATGAGCAAATGCCCTCCCACAACCTGGCAGGAAGGGGTCTCCCGCCAGAACCTGACATGTCTGCACCCTGATCTCAGACTTCCAGCCACCAGAACTGTGAGAAATCAATGTCTGTTCTTTATCATCCACCGTCTGTGATATCCATTTATAGGAGTCCAGTTCAAGTGACAAACTTCCTTATATTGATGGTGCTGGCGGGGCTCCACTTTACCCTGGCAACATCAATGACACAGAAAGAGCGTCCCGGCTCCTGTCTCCTCAAAGGTGACTAAGCCACCCTCAGCACTCGGGAGCTTGTGTCAGTTTTCTGTGCTCCTGACCCCATTTTGGGCTAGTGCAGGTCACCCGTGATAAGTTTTATGGCTGGAAGGAGCCTTACAGATCCCCTGATTCAATTCCTTTGTTCAACAAATGATGTGACACCCGAGTCCAAAGACCAAGAGCCTTAATCACTTGTTTAAGGGGATATGTACTTGGTTCACATGTAGCTGAGTTTAATAGCTACTTGATGATATTTTCATATCCATGCTAACAGGCATAGTAGAGTCAAGAATAAAACTATTCTCTCCCTTTCCTACAGGCCTAGGGCACCTACGAAATCCTAACCTGCAGAGAAATATTCTCTGGGCACTCAAGGCCTTGGCTGAATGAGCAGCAACAACTGGTAGGCTATCAGGGAAGTCTAGGCCAATGTGGACCCTGCCTTTTTCAGGGTTCACAGTCCAGTGGGATAACCCAGACACTAAAGCAATAATCACAGTCATGAGGAACTTAACAAAGAACACTTGCAACACTGTGAGAAAGTATTAAAACGGGTTTTGACCTGGTCAAGATGCCCAGGAAAGGCCTCATTGAGAAAGTGCAACATGAAACTTAAAGAAGCTAGTGCTCCGTAGCCTCGGCAGCCAGGCCAAGCAGAGGGAAGCGGGCGTAGCAGCAGCGTGTGCAAGCAGGCGTGGAGACCAAACACCAGCAGGCTGCTCCCTGGGCGGGCAGGGAGCCGCTCGGGGCCTCGTCAGTGTTCACCCACTGGATCCTGAGCCCCGGAAAGGTGAGAGCCTGTGTTTCTTTTTCTCTCTTTGGTCCTAGCATGGTGTCTTTGCATGTAAGAGATGCTTAATAAACATTTCTTGAGTTGGCATGATGCGCAGAATTACCTGGAAGTGAATAGTTATCGCCCTTCTTGGCAACCCCTCTCCAGAATTCCACTTCTTCTTTGCTGTTACCTATTTTCTTATATACCAATTTATTATTTAAAATAAGCTACTGTATATTTTCCAAAACAACATACCTCTTGGACCAGGCTGGACAAATCTGTTTGAAGCACATTAGTAATATTATCAATTTGCTTATCCAAAGATGGGAGCTGAAATGTACAAAACAAAATAGAAGGCAAGCTGGTTACCCCGCAAAGCACCTGTCATCTTATACCCAAGTTCCGCAGTCTCGATATTACAGGGGATGCTCTAAATTTCTTTGGAACAGCAGAGCATTGTTTGGGGAAAACACATTTAGCTCAGAACAGCCTGTATTAAACACTAACTTTATATCTGGAAGTCTCCTGCTGCAGTCAGGTAAAAGTGAGGGAGCGAAATTCAACACAGCTCGAATAGGTGTGACCTCAGTATTTCAGGTACTGAATATCGTTGGATAAAGTTACAAATAGCTTTAAAAAAAACATATCTCAAAGTACTACAGTCAGCGGTTATATTGGTGCATTGTCTGGCATAAATTTTTAACTTTATACAGTACTATTCATGGATTTAAAGTGATCTCTCTCTTGCCAAAACTGGGGCAAATACCTTGGGCTTCCCGACACGAGGCACCCAGGAGGATACAACATCACTCATGATACTTGGAAGCTAATCCCCAGGGGGACATCGGACAAACATGAATTGAAGATCATCCTATATGACAATTGGCCTATTGTCTTCGAAAATGTCAACATCCAAAGACAAAGGCAGACTCAGAAACGGTTCCGGGTCATAGAAACTAAAGAGACATGAAAGCCAAGGACTCTGTGTGGCCCTGGACTGGACCATAGACTGGAATGAGAGGAAACTGCTGTAAAGGACATTTTTAGAAAAATTGGCAAAATCTGAATATAAACTATGGTTTAGAAGGTAGTATTAGGTCAACCTTATATGACTATGTCCTAACTTTGATAACTGTATAATGGCTATGTAAAGGTATGAAATATTTAGGGGTAAAAAGAGAATAATGTCTGTAATTCACATCCAAAAGATTGAGAAAAAAGGCATATTATTTTATGCACATACATGATAACATGAGCAGATAGATTAGAGATAGATGGATAAATGGATAAAATGATATGATCAAGCAGATGGAGCAAAATGTTGGTAATTAGTGGATTTGTGTAAAGGGTGTGGAAGGGCGTTCCCCATACTATTCTAGTGGATTTTCTATATGTTTGAAAGTACACAAGAATAAAACATTACATTCAAAAAGACCCAATCTCAATTTAAATGCGAGGGTAGACCCTGGGTTCTAAAAAACTGTTTGATGGTAACAAAAGTGATTGTAGGAGATATGCAGACACAGTTGCTGATGTGAAGTGTTTCCGCAAACCTGATTCATGAAATGTGGAAGTGAGGAGAACACGGCTCTGCTAAAATATTGTTTTATATAAATGGGATATGTACATGTATATCACTATCTTGATAAATTAAAAACCATGAGTAGACATGATTATTTTATATATTCAGAATTTTATATATTCAAGTTGCTCCAAATTCTTTTTTTTTTCTGTGATCTTCTCTTTGGGAATATGAGAAATTATTTTATATTTAGGTATATGTGGTCAACATACTAGGCACTTCATATCAAAATATAATTTACCTTTTCAAGTCTACAAAAATGCATTCTGTTTCCCTTTTTTTCTTCAAAGTTGGATTCACTTCGATGTTCCATCAAGTCAGTCGCAGAAAGCTCACAAGGAGGGGTTTCCCCCTTCTCCCACCCCCTGCTGCCGGTGCACGGTGGCAATCGGCTGACCCAGAAGGCTAACGGAGACCCAGGCCACTGTGCACCTGACAGGTGCGCCCATGCTGAGCTCTGCCCAGTGATCCGAAGACACAGCTCTGTGGTACAGTCACCCTCCTCACCTGACCCAGGTTGGTGTTGTCATCCAGTTGGTTGAGACTCCTTCTGACGTCATTGCAAGTGGCCATCTCTGATTGCGCAGAGCACATGGGGTCATTGAGTGATTGTTCCAGGTTCGTCTTAACGTCATGCAGGCTGGTGCTAAGTCGTGCAGTTGATTTTTTCAGCTCCCCTAAGGTTTTGTTCACATTCAGCAGGGCTTCTCTGGTCTCTTTGATTGCTGTAGGAACACAGTCCACTTTAGAACGGGGGCACCCACTAGCCTGGCAAAGGCAAATCACTTCTCATCTATAGCGGTCCCCTGAAGGGACTTGACACGAATGTGTATGTGTCACCGGAAGGCCACCAGAAGAGCCTGCTGCCAGGGGCAGTCTGAGAGGGGAACACGGGGACACTGCTGGCCTCCTCTGCCCATCACTATGGCCAGTTTGGCTTTCCCACTTGGGGACCATGATCGGGACATCCAGGGGTAGCATTAACTGGCTGTCACTGGCAGAGCAGCCTCAGGAAAGGGTGTCGCCGCCCTAGAGATACCCAGCCTTGCAGAGGACAGCCCAGAAAAGCTAGCATCTTCACTCTCAAGCAGCTTTGACCAGTGGGTCACACCCAGACATGTTTTAGCTATGGAAAGTAAAAGAGCTGGAAGTACACACGGAGCAACAGTTAAGAGCACGATTTGGTTTTGCTTTTGTATTTTTTTAAGAGCAGAGTTTTGGATTCAGGCAGGTCTGGGTGCAGACCTGAGCTTCCCTATGTGCTGTGTAAGTGGGAGCTGATTCCTGAAAATTCTTTGGCAATTTTCTCATCTGCAAATGGTGAAACCGCCAGCTTGCTCCTCATGAAATGTGGGGATTGGGACACTCAGACCGAACGTCCTCAATGACCGTGAGTCCGTCTGTTTCATGTTGGGAGCCCCACAGCCTGGGACGCATTCTCACACTAGGATATCCCCAACAACTGTTTGTTGTCCTGGTTTCTCTGGGGCACAGAGCTCTGCATTCATGAGTACGGAGGCAGCACATGTACAGCTCGTTCTTGCAGTGACTCACAGCCACAGCAGACGATGATGGCAAATTTAAATTAGAGGGCGCTGCTTTCCTTCAAAGCAAGTAAGTCTTCCAGGCTCACAAAACAGATGGCAGTGCCACCTTTGGGTGTTGCTGGGAAAAGGGCAAAATGCCCTTAAAAACTCACCTCCCCAACTTTCCTGGGCAACCACGTGAACTTGAGAGCTATAACAACCACAACAGCAGCAGCAGCAGCAGCAGCAGCAGCATACACACACACACACTTTAATGCTTGCATATTGTGGGATCAAAAGTAGTTTGAGGTCTCATCTCCCAGTCCTGCTACTGCTTTGTGACAGCACCCCTGGCAAACTCCTTTACCTCTCAGGACCTGGGTTTCCTCATCTGTAAATTAGGAAGCTGACTGGGTCATCTCTGGTCACCAGGAGAGTCTGTCATTCTAGACTTTGTCCCAGGAGGTCTGCTCTTAGGAGATGGCCTTGCCCGTGTCATCCACGATGGCACCCCAGCACCTGGCTTTGATGAGATCTGAGGAGGCTTCCAGGGTTGGACTGAGTGACCTGACCACCAGTCCCAAATAGTATCATCTCTTCTGAATAGGAAATCTTAAAATTTGCTTCAAAATCTTTTCTCTTGAATTTTGCTCTAGCTGTATCACAACAATATTTGAAAATATAACATTACTTAGCACTTTATCAAAGAGTCACTCTGGGCCTCAGCTTCTCATCTCTTCCACCTACCTCGCAGAATTACTGGCATAGAGCTGGTACCTGCTCTATTAGAGGCTCAGGAAGTACCTACCTTAGCAAAGCAAAAACAAAGAACACAGTGGCAACTAGAAACACGTGACAAAAGGGAAAAGAGCATATCACCGAATACACAGCACACAGCACAAGCCTCACCTCTTCGTGTTGTATGGTTTACCTCTCACGGTCTGCCTTTCCACTTTGACTTCAAGATAAGTCATTTTAAGGCAAGAAACAAACAATGACAAAAAATGATGGATAATAAAATAAATCAATGGCCTAGAAAACATGTCTGCTTGGATGATGTCGGTTGACGTTCCAGGTTATGAGTATTATGCTGTCCTGGCCCAAAAACTGAGAGGTGGAGACATACATAGATTTTCCAAAGGCTTCAGAGTGTTTTATGTCTATAAAATATCTAGTGGGCTGTAACTCTGGGAGTCATTCCAGGCCTGCTAAGGTCACGTATTATGTAGCTGAAGTCAGTGAAAAGATATTTCATAATCTCCAGTTTAGTTAACTCATATTTTACCAGCTCGTGGCACATTTCCTTTACAGACCCTGACGTGCAGCTCAAATATGATTTACACAAATAAATTTGCATATTTCCGCTCTCTCCAAAGGCTACTAAATGCATAAACCTGCAAAGAATTTTTAGCAAAAAAATTGCCAAAGCTGTTTATTAACCACATTTTTCAAAGCCTTGGCCAACACCCAAGGCTTAACTGTCACGTATTTGGCCTGACTTTTAAAAAATAGAATTTTAATACTAATACATGAGGCACTGAAGAGAAAAATAAATGTGTTTTACTTGTCTTTCATCCAGAGAGAACTATAATTCAAACATTAAATCTTGGGCAAACCACAGGGCGAGAAGTCAAGGCCGGCGCCAACAGCATGGCATCATTCATCCACTTTTGCGCAGCCTTTACCTGCAGAGTTTTGGAGCAGGAAGAGATCTCGGCAGACCAACAGTCAAATGCACTGGCCCACGAGGGGCGTGGGGTGCAGGGAGGCTTGGCCACACCAGCTCTTGACTCCACGGTTCTAACTCTTCCTCCAGGTTGACTCTGGGCTATCTCACCGTGGACGGCACAGAAGGACCCTGCATCTTCATGTTCCCGAATGGACCCAAACACCCTGTAGGATGGCCCTACACAGGCTTTACAGCCACACTGGGGTGTGAGTCCCAACTCCACCACTTCCCAGTCCCCTGATCTTGGACACGTTACACCATCTCTGGGCCTTCCTGTCTTAGCTGGTAAAATGCAGGAAACTGCATGGCCCCACAGAGCTGTGAGCACTGACTAACCTGGTGCAGGAAGAGCACCCGGTGTGTAGTGCAGACATGTTCTCAACATCTGGAAGGGCTTGGGAGGTCTTTTTTAAAAAATTGCAGTCCAATGTGCAGTTTATTAAGATCAGAATATCTGTTCACTTATCCTATCAGCTGTGGTGACTTTGAATACATTATGTGTATTTTTACTTTACAGAACTAGTTCTTTCGGTGGGAAAAAGGAAAAAGTAATCAATAGACCCCAAAACCTAAAACTCTATAGGCTCCTTGTCCTCTACAGCAGAAGTCAACAAGCTTTTTCTGTAAAAGGACCACGTAGTAAACATTTCAGGCTTTGTGGGCCACAAGGGTGCCATCCCAGGGTGAAAGCAGCCGGAGGTGATGCTTAAACAGATGAGCACACCTGTGCTCCCACCACAGGTGGGAACGTCCCACCACTTCCGGGTGGCACGTCCTCTTGGGCCCTTCAGTCTATCACAGCACTTACCTACTGCCATGGCCTTGATGTCATCAAGAACGGGGATCACTTTAGGTCTCAGTTGTTCATGAATTCCACCTCCAAGCAATGACTTGATATCTAAATTCAAAAAGGCATAAGGGAGTGTGAGGTTTGTTCCATGTGCTCCCTCTCCGTTCTCACTCATGCTCTCCCCCCCGCAGGGGGTCAGCACCTGGAAAATCACCTTCAGTTTCTCCTGCAGAGAAATCCCGCTTTTATTCTAGACCCTGTTTGGGTGTTACTCTTGTGTCGAGGCTTCTTCATGCTCTTCCAAGTGCCCACATCAGCTGTGGCTCAGGGAGAAATGAATCACCAGAGACTTGGTATTGAATCACACCAGGAACACGGGGCTTATTATCTTGAGCCGTGACTGCCTGGGACCCAAAACATCTCCAGCTGGACCTGGGTCTCGCCACCCTGGCACTGCCAACATTAGGGCCTGGGTAGTTCTTTGTTCTGCAGGCATTCTGTGCATGTGGGATTTTTAGTGGCACCCCAGGTCTCAACCAACAGATGCCATTAGCCTTGACCCCAACCCTCACCTATTGGGACAACCAAAAATGTCTCCAGATGTTGCCAAGTGTCACCTTGTGGACAGAGCAGCCCCTGGTTGTGAAGCCTGAGCAAGGCTACACATGAGCCCCTTTGGGCACGCAGGGACCGGCTTGCCCGGCCCTCTGCTTCTGAAGACCCGGGCTTCTCCAGGGCCTATTTCTGTCCTTCACAATGAACCTGACAGAGACCCATTTCCTCTCTCACAGGAGGCCTGGAGAGCAAGCACTGGGGCTACAAGAAAGCAAAAGCATCTTGCTAGGTTTTCATCCTTGAATAGCATGCTGCAAACTGGCAATAACTCTAGGCAATTACCTTTCTGTGTTCCCCCTCCTGTCACACAGAAATTGTAGAAATGGCATCCCTCACCTCCTAGTCCATGTTTTATGGGAAGTGGCCTTAGCATCTTCTAGCCAAAACAAACAGACAAAAAAATCCAAGGCAACTTTAAATTCTACTCACTGTCCAGATCTGAGAATGCCTTTTCCTTAGCGGTGGTGTACTGGCCCAGGACATAGCTGATTTGCTAAAATAAAAAAATAAAATAAAATAAAATAACATGAAACCTTCTCTTCTAAGATCCAGAGCTACCATAAAAAGAGATTTAACATACAAAAATTATCTCAAACCAGAACATTTAAAAAAGAAAGCAGGTTCTTGGAGATATTTACATTTTCTGATACCCAGACTTCTTAACAACACCTCAGAGTTTACTGGCTTAAGAAACGTGACTTAATGTTTCTCAGACGCTGTGCATGGGCTCTGCAGCCAGCTGGGTTGCACACATGTGGCTGGGCACACATGGGGCCCTCTCTCTGTGGCCTCTTGGTCTCCCCAGCATCCAGCCTGGGTGCCCTCACACTCTGGCCCTGGCGGGAGGAGAACAGGGCTGGAGGCTGCAGGGCCTCGGAAAGCTGAAGCTCAACATGTGCACGAGGTCATGTCTGCTGAATTCTTTCAGTCAAAGCCAGTCACAGAGATGGCCTGGATTCAGGAGGCGTAAACAGTTCCACCTCTGAAAGGGAGGAGCTAGAAGGAACTTGAGGTCGCTGGTAACTACCATTCTAGGACCATTTCACTTGGAGGCTGCTCCTGAGCTTGCTGTCCCACCTGTGCCTTAGCGGCTTCCGTACACCCTTCGCCACTCCGCTATTCTTACATAACTAGTGACAATCTTCTCGGTGAACAGTGTGCATCATCGTTTAACGTTTCACTTCTCCCATTAGTAGATAACAACGAATATCTTACGGTGTTTGGGGTCAGGTATGCTTCCTCTACAAAATGATTAGGTATGTTCTCTGCTTTATTTTTCGTAGACTTCTTAAAAGCTTTTCATATGTTTGGAAGTAGGTTAGTTTTCCCCACAAGCCATAACAATGTACTCTCTTCCAAGTTTATGAAAGCAATCCCCAAGCACTACAGCCAAACTCGCTGTGTATTTACTTTTGCCAGCATTTTAAGGAAAAGGTTTCACTTTGGAGTCATTAGATCGACAGGTAAAAATACGATGAATTTTTATGTGCAGATTAGGAAAACGAAACACTTCCCTACCTGTACTGCTGTGATACGATGCATGAAATTAGCTTCCCCAATTGCAACATTTAAGAACCGCCTGCCTCCTTTGCCCTTTGAGCCCCACCCCTATTTTCACAAACTAGGATACTATTTCCTGGGTTAGGATTTTGCAGACTATAACAAACTTGGAAGAATGCCCCCATGTGAGGGGACTCGTGCGTTCTGAGGGCTCCGGTTGGTCCCCTGAGCTCAGCAGCCTGTGTCTGTCTGGTTTCTGCTCAGATGTTTTTGCGAACAACCTTCTGAACAGGCAAGACATCAACATGTTACTGGGACACAGGAAAAAGGTGCCTCGGCCCATTGTGTTCCCATCCCCAAAGACAACTTGTGTGTATACAAGGCGTGTGTATGTGTGTGTGTGTCCACTCCCCCATCTATACAGAGTAATGAGCAAATGCATGTTTATAAAGTAGAAAGGTTTCATTACAAAGTAACTGCATGGAAACAATGGAGAGTTAAGTATATTGCCAAAAAAAGGGATCATGACACCTAAAGATCTTTTTCTTTAAAAAACTAAATCATGAGACTCTTAAAATGGTTAAACACTTTTATAATATATATTATAATTTTATGTTATACCTCAACAAAATAAGATAACACCAATTTTGAAAACATGTTTTTGTACTCTTTTAGAAATCACTTGCTGGGCCTTTATTTCTTCATCTACAAAAGTAGGAGATAATATGTGTCCACATTGATTCCCAGGGTTTCTAGAAGGTCTAAGTAAAATTTCAGATATATACAGGACCTCCAAAAGGCCCCAAACACGAAGCATCACGGGACACACAGATCGGGGTTTTTACCGACGGAGTTTCGTTCAGGAGCGTTCTCAAATCTCTGAGATTGCTGTCTGCCAGTTTCCGTGTCTTGCGGATCTGGGTCCTGAGGTGGTCGTTTGCCAGGAAACCATAGATGATACCAACGCTGCAGGAAAAGCACAGGACAAGGAGCAGCATTTACTGTGTGACCGTGGGGACGGGCCAGGGGCAAGGCGGCACTGCGGAAGGGAAAGAGCAGGGCTTCCAAGCGGAAGGACAGGGCCTTCCTCCCGCCGGGTCCCTCCACTGTTATAGCCCTCTAGCCCAGATCCCATGATCTGCCCCCACCGACGTGTGGGACACTGAACAGGACCCGTCCACGCAGAGAAGCCACAGAGCCACCTGAGACACACTGTTCTGCTGAAGCTTACAGACGGGAGAGTGGTTGTGACAAACTGTGAAGGGAATGGCACTCGATGAAGGTTGTAGGTAATGTTTGTGATACAGGTGTGACAGTAGGCACACACCCTCTCATGCAGTGCATGTGTGCACACACACGCACACACCTCTGCTCCCCCAAACAAGACAACCAGCAAAAATGCCAAAGTGACAAAACTACTTTGGGCTTTCCAACAGTTTTAGTTCCTCCAACTGTCTTTGTTAGTTTTTCCATTGTGCTGGTTGAAAAGAAACATGTGTTACTTTAGCATGAAAGTGTTATATGAAAAGCTACAAACAATAAGGTACATTCTATACCATTGCATTTTATATAAAGCACAAAATCATGCAAAATAATCCTACTGAAAGTCAGTGGTTGTACTGGGGGAGGGGCAGGTCATAATGTAACTAGTGTATTCACTTCATAGAAACTCATGAATATCTATTTATGACAGGGACATTTTTCATCATGGAAAACATACTTCAATAAAGACTTTCAAAAACACTATAGGAAAGGCTCCTCTATGTGAAAATAAAAAAACATTTTTCAAGTGAAAAAAAAGTCTACATTTAACAATTCTGAGGGCCTTTAATATTGATTAGTTACTAACAATCTCCTGACTTAATTAATTTAGCCAATAGGTTTGTTTTTATGTCAAAGCCTGAGAACAAAGAAAATGTTAATATTTAAAATTGCTAATTACTAAGGCTTGCTGGATTTAGCCACTAGGTGGCAGTAAGGAATTGCATAAATTCATAACAGACTATTTTATCTACAGAAGTCAATAATAAAACCGTTAGTTCATAACCATTCAAAATAGAGCATTTGGATAGAAAAAAGTTAGAACAACAGTTTTGATGGAACAAAGTTTTGCAAATAATAAACAAACCTTGGAGGGAAATCCTGATGCAGAGTACCAATACCTCGCTACTGCAGCAAAAGCAATGTCTTGGGCTTTGCTCATACATATTTACAGGTAGGGTAGCTGAGGGTCTGTTTCTACATCAAAAGGCCCATATTCCCAGGAAACCTCTCAGTCTTGGTTAATGGGGACAGCCATTCACCCATTTCCAGTCATCGTTCATTCCAAGGAACACTAATTCCATCCCTGGTCTGACTTAAAACACTGTCCCGTTGCAGAGTCATGCGGGAGCATTAGGTTTCCCACACCAATCCAAAAAAGTCTGCAACACACACTATAGAACACTATTTCTTATGCTTAATGTGCACTAGAGCAGAAACACAGGACTTTGCCACCGTCGCCCCTTACACTGTGTGAGCCTGAGAAAGTCATATGCCTTCTGTGAGCTTCAGCAGGAGTCACAACACTGAGTGTGGCCCGAGAAAAGTGCTTCCCCAGCTACAAAGGAGAGGGCTGCTGGACGGCCACATATTCTCCAAGACTTTTGTTAAGTTTGGGTTCATGTCGATGGTCATCTTTTAAAGAAATGAATATTAACCATATTCTGGGCCGTTTGGAATGACCTCCTTAGAATCCGCTTTTGTCCATCTTAAGTCTGCATTGGTATTCGGGAGGCAGACTTTACCCCACAGCAAGAACAGTTATTAAGTCATTACTTAAGTTATTAAGTAATGCACTTTTGCCAAAGAGAGCCAAATGACCCAAAATAATGACTTTGAAGCAGTGTGGACAGAAGAAAAAAAAGTTGAGTCATAGCAATGTACTTGAAGCTTTATATACCATGCCAGTTTCAAACACCTGTGGTAAGTCAGGATCGCCACCTGCATACCAGCCCATGACAAGATTTCATAGTGGGGGCCCTTGCTGTCTCCCCCAGCATGTCCAAATGACTTGTCTTTCCACATGTTCCAGACACACTGTGTCATATAAGAAGTCAAAGTGAACTTGGGAAACAAACAGCAAGACCAAGTCCCCTTGGCCTTCAAGGGTGCCCAGGCTGGAACCTCCTTGGTTCTTCTCCCAGAGGGCTCTCTTGAAATTCTGGCGGGCTATTTCTCACTTCACACTCTGTTTTGTCTTTATTTTTAATCTGTGGCTAATTTCTCTAAAAAGGGGTGGAAACTGTTTCTTCATCAATTTTGCATAATGCAGAGTCCCTATGTGTGGTAGGTGCTCAGTGACCGTGGTCTTAAAGACTGGACTTCGTTTCATTTGGTCCATTTAGCAGATTAGCCACACGTGTGGAATGCCCAACTCAGAAACCGTCTTTGTTCTTTTATTAAATAAATGACTACTCTCAAGATCATTAATCAGTAAAATAAATTGCAACATGACACTGAATTTCAATGCAACATATTTAAAAAGACCCACGCTTTTGCTGATCAATTATGGATTCAGTTAAAATGAAAGTATTGATCATTTAAAAAAAAAAAACCTGTACTAAACAGAATTCTGGAATAGACTCCAGCAACTGTCAAAGCTGATTTTCAGACCCATGCCACATCACAAATTTTACATTTAGATTAGGCATGAAAAACTCAAATGCCTACGTGGGCAGGCAGGGAACACGAAGGGCAAAAAGCCAGGCACAGACCTCTGGGAGCAGGAGGTCAAAGGTGGGGGTGGGGCAGCTACTCCGCAGTCCTAGCAAGTGAACCCCCACCATGGCAGACCCCAGTGGCCAGGTCTTCACAAAAACCTGGAAATCTGTATTCTTATGTAAAATCTCCCACTTTTAAATATGAGCAGGAAGTCAAAGAGAAAAGAAACTTTAAATACCAAGAGAACCAGCTGGTCTCCATTTGCAATCTCTAATTTGAAACTTCTATTTAAACACAAAAGATATCAAAAGAAGCACTTTTTTATGCAGTACAAGAAAACCTCAAAAATTTTAGAAGATAGGAATTTTACTTTTTACGGTACATTAGCATTACATTCTCTGTATTTTATTATGAATAGACTAATTTTCTCACATATACCATAAAAGTGAATACCTAAAGCTTTTCAAGAATAAGATGAAACCTTTAAACTGTGTAGCAATTTTTTCTACCATTTCTACTGGCTTAATATAATTAGCTAATGAAAGCTAAATAAATGCTTTCAGTCTATACCTTATCTCTTTTTTACAGATAATTTTTAATTTAAATTTTAAATAACTAGCATTCTTATTCACATTAAAAAGTCTCATGATTTTCAGGCATGCTAGCTCAGCTACTTTTCTGGAACCTGTGGCCTCCAAGTCAGGAACTGACAATCACATCCTTATGAAAAATGAACTTTGAAAAATCTCCATCTTCCTGAAAATGACTGGGATTCAGTTTTCACCAGGGTAATTGGCAAAAGCTGACTGATTATACTCAGAAACTTAGAAATATGCTGGAGAAATAAAGGCATGGCTGTTCCTTTGCGTTGTTTATAGCCTTATTTGAAATTCTGGAAAATGCAGTGATGACAAGCACAAAAGAAAGAAAGAGGAGGAACGCACAGCTTTTTCTGGAGTGAGACACATCTGCTCAGCAGCCTGCTGCCAAACGTGGAAACTCAATCTTCCCTGGATGGTCGGACAGCCACACAGCACAGGTCAGCCTCTGCAGGATTCTGACATGCGCAGCTGCCTTGGAAAAGCTCAAACCCAGGGAGAACATGACTACATATATTCCACTTCTACTGCGGGATCTTTCTCCTGAACAACTACAACTTTCTCAATCAGAAAAAAAGTAAAATCTAAATAATTTTAGATTAAAAAGGATGGATGAAAGACTGAAGTACTCAGGACTAGTTTGGAAATTAACTTTACTTTTAATTGTCACACTTCCTAGAGAGACACGAAGTAGGACTGAGTCTGATAAGAGGTAAGTGACGGCCACGCCTGGCTTCTGAATTTAAAAATAAATCATTTACAAAGATGATGCACCAGCACTACCCAATCTCCGCCGAGGCCACTGTAGGCCAGGGGCTACCGGCTCCTTCTCCAGCTTTGCTGGTATGCCTGCCTCTGAGGACGTGGACATGCTTTCTTCCCCGTCTATCTGCTCACAGTACAGAAAGCTTTGTGTCCTCCTGGTCTTTACTCTTCGGGGCTAATTTCGATTCCTTGTAAATGAGATAGAGCTGTTATTGTCGATGGGTGATGTTGAAGAGACTTGCAAACTAATAGGGGTTTTAAAAGGAAGACATCAAAACAGCCATTCTAAATTTAAAAACTCAGGGCAACAGAGTTTAAACTTCTAGTCTTAATTTAAATTAAGCAAAACAACCTCAAATAGTTTCTTTAGACCTATTTATGGTTCATATATCAATTTAATGCATTGTATGGCATAAATTAGTTTTAAATATATCACTTAGCCTCAAATAATTGATCAACTTTGGTTTAATTATACTGGAATTTAAAATTATGGTCTTCAACTTCCGGCCAAGATGCAGGCGTAGCTGGACATGCTGTGCCTCCTCTCACAACCAAGATTATGGACAACAAAAATATAGAACCAAAAAAAAAGAAAACCGAACCAGGACAGAGAGAAAATTGAATTGTGCGGGAGTCTGACAACAGCGATTCACCCAGACTGGTAAGAGGGGTGGAGTCTGCAGCCGGCGGAGTCAGATTGCGGTGGGATAAGCCGGTGGTGGTCCCGGGCGCACAGTCACTCCAGGCGCACAGGCAGCAGAGTTTCCAAACGCAGGGTGGCCAAGTAGGTCACACAAGGAGGCGGACCGTGGACACACATTTGCGCGCAGATAAACCAGGCAAAAACGGGCAGCAAGACAGACTGTGCGACTCAGCACCGGGAAGTGAAGCCTAAAAGCACCCACTGAAAATACTTGTAGGGGCTGAGGTGCCGGGAGGGAGTCCCAGCCTCACAGGAGAGTTTGCTGGGGAGACCCACGGGGTCCTGGAGCGCACGCAGGCCCACCCACCCGGGAATCAGCACCAGAGGGGTCCAGTTTGCTTGGGGGAAGTGGCGGAAGTGACTGAAATCTGGCAGAGAGTGGAGCAAACACCATTGTTCCCTCTCGAACCCTGCCCCAACATCCAGCATCACAACCCAGCGACTGGGCTGCCCTGCCCTGGTGAATGCCTAAGGCTCTGCCCCTCACTACGTAACAGCCATGACCAGACAAAAACAAAAACATACAAACAAACAAAAAAAAAACAAGGATGGCTCAAAAGGGAGACCAGACCGGGGCCCTGGAGCTAATTCATCTGAGCGACCAGGAGGTGGTCAACCTATCAGATGCAGAGCTCATAGCACTGGTAGCCAACCTATCAGAAGCACAGTTCAAAGCTCTGGTGATTAGGAAGCTTGCAGAATTGGTTGATTTGGGTGGCAAATTAGAGGAACAAATGGAGGCTACGATAAGTGAAATGAAGAAAAATGCACAGGGAACCAATAGTGATGGGAGGAAAACTGGGACTCAAATCAATGGAGTGGACCAGAAGGAAGAAAGAAACAACCAAACAGAAAAGAAGGAAGAAACAAGAATTCAAAAAAATGAGGAGAAGCTTAGGAACCAGGACATCTTTAAACATCCCATCAGAATTATAGGGGTACCAGAAGGGGAAGAGGAAAAGCAACAAGTGTAAAACTTATTTGAACAAATAATAAAGGAGAACTTCCCCAATCTGGCAAAGGAAATAGACTTCCAGGAAGTCTAGGAAGCTCAGAGAGTCCCAAAGAAGGTGGACCCAAGGAGGAACACACCAAGGCACATCATAATTACACTAGCCAAGACTAAAATGAAGGAGACAATTCTAGAAGCAGCAAGGGATAAAGGCAGTCACCTACAAAGGAGTTCCCATCAGACTGTCAGCTGATTTCTCAAGAGACCTTATAGGCAAGAAGGGGCTGGAAAGAAGTATTCCAAATCATGAAAGGCAAGGACCTGCATCCAAGATTGCTTTATCCAGCAAAGCTGTCATTTAGAATGGAAGGGAAGATAAAGTGCTTCTCAGATAAGGTCAAGTTCAAGGAGTTCATCATCACCAAGCCCTTATTATATGAAATGTTAAAGGGACTTATCTAAGAAAAAGAAGATAAAAAATAGGACAGTAAAAAGACAGCAAACTCACAGATATTAACAACCACACCTAAAACAAAAG
>PVKU01008337.1:0-64716 GCA_004027475.1 Anoura caudifer
GGGGGGGGGGAATGTGGATGGGAGGGAGTGCGCAGGGTGGAGGGGAATGAAGGGGGGAAAATGGGACAACTGTAACAGCATAATCAATAAAATATATTTAAAAAAAGAAATATAAACTCTCAGCAAAAAAATCAATGTTATAAAGAAGAACTAAGTGGAAATATTAGAACTGGAAACTGCAATAATTAAAATGAAAAAAAAAAAACACTAAGTGGATGGGTCAGCAGAAAAAAATGGACAGGACATAAGAATCAGTGAACTTGAAATTATAACAATAAAAGTTTCCCAGTTTGAACAACAAGGAGGAAAGAGAGCCAAAAAATGTACAGATCCTTCAGAATATGTGGAACTGTAAAAAAAAGAACTAACATACATGTCACTGTAGTCTCAGAAGACTGGAGAAAGTGGATGAGATTAAAGCAGTTTGAATTTTAAAGTAACAAGTAGAAATTTGAAGATATAATGGCTGAGAATTTCCCAAATTTGGCAGAAGACATAAACAGATTCACCAAGTTTAGCAAACCTAAAAAAAGGTAAGCTCCCCAATTTCTTAAAATTAAAGACAAAGTTTTATAAACTGCCAGAGGAAAACAACAACTCATGTATAGGGGAAAAGAAATTAAAATGATAGCAAATTCCTCATCAGAGATTATGGATGGCAGTTGGAAGCGCCATAATATTTTTCCAATTCTGAAACAATGAAATAGCAGTAAATCTAATTCAATAGCACAGTAAAACAATGATACACTATGGTAAAGTGGTATATATTTCTGGGATGCATGAAAGTTTCAATACAGAAAATAGTAGATGGATCCAGAGAGCATTATGCTAAGTGAAATAAGCCAGGCAGTGAAAGACAAATACCATATGATGTCACCTATAAGTGGAACCCAATCAACAAAACAAACAAGCAAACAAAATAGAACCAGAGATATCAAAATAGAGAACAAACTGACAGTAATCAGAGGGGAGGTGGAAAGGCTAATGGGAGGGAAAGGGGGAAGGGTTGTCAAGGAAGATCTATAAAGGACACATGGACAAAGCCAAAGGAGGGTAGGATGGAGGGTGAGAGGTGGGGATGTCTTAGGTGGAGGATAGTGGGGGGCAGTGAAGACAACTGGACTTGAAAAACAATAAAAATATTTAAAAAATAAAGACATAAAAACAAAAAAGAAAAAATATTAAAAAAGAAAATCAATCAATGATATACAACACATCAACAGAACAAAATATAAAAATCCTGTGAACATTTCAAGAGATGCAGAAAAAAGTATATGATAAAATTCAATAATTTTTCATAACATAATCAGAATAGAAGGAAATTACCTCAACTTATAAAGGCCATATATGTAAAACCCTTAGTTAACATCATACTTAATGGTGAAAAATTGAATGCATACCCTGTAAGTTCAGGAACAAGGCAAGGTTGCCCATTCACACAACTTATGTTCAATAAGTACTAAAAGTTATAACCTGGCTAATATGGAAAGAAATAGAAATAAAAAGACAGCCAAATCAAAAGGGAATAAGTGAAACTACATCTTTCAAATAACATGATCTTATACGCAGAAAAACTTAAAACTTCACACACAAGTGTGTGCGCACACACACACACACACACACCTATAACTTATTTCAGGATACAACTAGAAAGTTTCAGAATACAAACACAAGGCATAGATATCAATTGTCTTTCTATAAACTAACAATGAAAAATTCTGAGAAAGAACAACAAAGCTGGAGACATTGTGATTCTTGATTTCAAACTACATTACAAAGTTATAGTAAGTAAAACAGTATGATATTGGCATATAAACAGACACATGTATCAGTGGAACAGAACAGAAAGCCCAGAAATAAAACCCACATAAATATGGTCAGTCAATTTATGGCAACAAAGACAAGAATACATAATGGAGACAATTAATTTATGACAAAGGAGCCAAGAATGTACAATGAGGAAAGGATAGTCTCTTCAATAAATGGTGTTAGTAAGATTGGACAGGTACATGCAAAAGAACAATCCTGGACTAACATCTTACACCATATACAAAAAGAAATTCAACATGGATTACAAACTTGAATGTAAAACCTGAAACCATAAAATTCTTAGATGAAAACATAGGTGATGAGCTCCTTGACAGATCATTGCAATGATTTTTAAAATCTCACACCAAAAGCAAAAGCAATGAAAGAAAAATAGAGAAATAAAGGAAAATATAAACAAATGGTACTACATCAAATTAAAGGGTTTCTTCACAGCTAAAGAAACAATCATCAAACTGAAAAGAGAACTGACAGTATGGGAGAACATATTTGCCCATAGTACAGTGGACAAGAGTTTAATCTCCAGAATATATGAAGAACTCATCTGACTAAACACCAGGAAGACAAACAATCCAATTTAAAAATGGGCAAAAGACTTGAATAGACACTTCTGTGTGGAGGACATACAAAGGGCCCAGGGACATATGAAATGATGCTCAGCATCACTAGCCATCAGAGAGATGCAAATTAAAACTGCAATAAGATACTACTTCACACTGGTGAGAGTGGCCATCATAAACAAATCAACAAATAAATGTTGGTGAAGTCGTGGAAAAAAGGGAATGCTAGTGCACTGTTGGTAGGAATGAAGACTGGTGCAGCAACTGTGGAAAACACTATGGAATTTCCTCAAAAAATTAAAAATGGAATTCCCTTAAAAAATGGAGTTCCCTTATAACCCAGTGATTCCACGGCTGGGAACATACCCTAAGAATTTTGGAACACCAATTCAAAATAACTTATGCACCCCTCTGTCCATAACTGTTTCAAATAGCCAAGAGTTGGAAACAGCCTAAGTGCCCACCAGTAGATGAATGGATTGAAAAACAGAGGTACATTTTAAATTAATTAATTTATTTTTATTGTTGTTCAAGTACAGTTGTGTCCATTTTCCCCCAACCAATTCCACCCCCTCACACCCATCACTGCTTCCCACCTTCTATCCTACCCTCTTTTGACTTTGTCCATGTGCCCTTTATACATGTTCCTTCATGGCATTTACCATATTTTTCTGCATTATCTCCCTATCCCCTCCCCTCTGGTTACTGTCAGTTTGTTCTTCATTTCAATGACTCTGGTTCTATTTTGCTTGCTAGTTTGTTTTCTTGATTAGGTCCCACTTATAGGTGAGATCATGTGGTATTTGTCTCTCACCGCCTGGCTTTTTTCACTTAGCGTACTGCTATCCAGTACCATCCATGCTGTTGCAAAGGGTAGGAGCTCCTTCATTCTCTCTGCTGCATAGTATTTCATTGTGTAAATGTACCATTGATTTTTGATCCACTCATTTATTGAAGGGCACTTAGGTTGCTTCCAACACTTGGCTATTGTAAATTGTGCTGCTATGAACATTGGAGTGCATAGGTTCTTTTGGACTGGTGTTTCAGGGTTCTTAGGATATAATCCTAGCAGTGGAATTGCTGGGTCAAAAGGCAGATCCATTTTTAGTTTTCTGAGGAAATTCCATACTGTTTTCCATACTGGTTGCACCCATCTGCAATCCCACCAACAGTGCACTAGGGTTCCCTTTTCTCCACAACCTCTCCAACACTTGTTTTGTTTATAATGGCCATTCTGACCAGTGTGAGGTTGTATCTCATTGTGGTTTTAATTTGCATCTCCTTGATAGCTAGCGATGCTGAGCATCTTTTCATAACTCTCTGGAACCTCTGTATGTCCTACTTGGAGAAGTGTTTGTTCAAGTCCTTTGCCCATTTTTTTAATTGTGTTGCTTGTCTTCTTAGAGTGGAGTCGTGTGAGTTCTTTATATATTTTGGAGATTAAATCCTTGTCTGAGGTATCATTGGCAAATATGTTTTCCCATACAGTTGGTTCTCTTTTTATTTTAATATTGTTTTCTTTAGCCATGCAGAAGCTTTTTATTTTGATTAGATCCCATTTGTTTATTCTATCCTTTAAGTCCTTGCTCTAGGGGACATATCAATGAAAATATTACTGTGTGGAATATCTGAGATTTTCCTGTTTATGTCTCCTCTAGTACTTTTATGATGTTGTGACTTATATTTAAGTCTTTTATCCATCTTGAGTTTATTTTTGCTTATGGTGTAAGTTGATGGTCAAGTTTCATTTCTTTGCATGTACCTGTCTAGATCTTCCAACACCATTTCTTGAGAGTTTACTCCATTTTATTATCTGGCCACCCTTGTCAAATATTAATTGACCATAGATAGTTGTGTTTATTGCTGAGCTCTCTATTCTGTTCCATTGGTCTATGTGTCTGTTCTTATGCCAGCCCCAGACTGTTTTGATTACTGTGGCCTTGTAATAAGTTTGATGTCAGGTATGATGTTCCCTACCACTTTGTTTTTCTTTCTCAAGAGTGCTATTGCTAGTCGAGTTTATTTTTGTTTCCATATAAATTTGTGAAATGTTTGTTCTATATCAGTTAAATCTGCCATCGGTATTTTTATAGGGATTGTGTTAAATCTATAAATTGCTTTGGGTGGTATGGACATTTTGATGATGTTAATTTTTCCAATCCGTGAACGTGGTATATATATATATCCATTTATTTGTGTCTTTCTTAATTTCTTTCTTCAGTGTTGTGTAGTTTTCTCAGTACAGATCTTTTGCTTCCATGGTTATGTTTATTCCTAGATACTTTATTTTTCTTGTTGCTATAGCAAATGGGATTTTTTCCCTTATTTCAATTTCTGATATTTCATTTTTGGTGTACAAGAATTCCTTCTATTTCTGAATATTGACTTTGTATCCAGCTGTTTTGCTAAATTCACTGATTAGGTCGAGTAGTTTTTAGGTGGAGTCTATAGGGTTTTCTATACATACATCAAGTCATCTGCAATCAATGTCAGTTTTACTTCCTCCTTTCCAATTTGGATGCCTTTTATTTGTTCTTGTCTGATTGCTTTGACTAGGTTTTCCAATACTATGTAGAAGAGAATTTGTGAAAGTGGACATTCTTGTCTTTTTCCTGATCTAAGTGGGAAAGCTTTTAGTTTTTGTTCATTGAGTATGATGTTGACTGTAGGTTTCTCATATATGGCGTTTATTGTGTTCAGGTATGCTCCCTCTACTCCCACTTTGCTGAGCATTTTTTATCATAAATAGGTGCTGTTCCTTATCAAGTGCTTTTTCCAAATCTATTGATATGATCATGTGATTTTTGTCTTTCCTTTTGTTTATGTGTTGTACTAAGGTTATCAATTTGTGAATATCGTACCATCCTTTTATCCCTTGGAGGAATTGTACTTGATCATGGTGTATGATCTTTTTGATATATTGTGGGATGTGGTTTGCCAGTTCTTGGTTGAAGATTTTAGCATCCTTGTTTATCAGCAATATTGGCCTGTAGTTTTCTTTCTTTGTTGTGTCTTTATCTGGTTTTGGGATAAGGATGGTGCTGGCCTCAGAGAAAGAGTTTGGAACTCTTCCATCTTCTTAGATTTTTTGGAAAAATCTGATAAGTATACAGGTTACCTCTTCCTTAAATGTTTTATAAAATTCTGTTGTGAAACCATCCACACCAGTGGTTTTTTGTGTGTGAGAGGAGGGTTTTTTTTTTTTTTTTTTTACACCATCAGTTTCACAAGCTGTTATCAGTTTGTTTAGGCTTGTTACCTGTTTCTTCTTCATTCAGTTTAGGAAGATTATGTTTTTATGCAAATTCTTCCATTTCACCTAGGTTTTCAAATTTCTTGGCATATAGATGTGTGTAGTAATTTCTTACAATCTTTGTTTTGCTGTTTTATCAGTTGTAATCTCTTGTCTTTCATTTCTGATTTTGTTTATTTGGGTCCTCTCTCATTTTTTCTTAATGTCTCTGTTTAAAGGCTTCTCAATTTTTTTTTTATGTTTTCAAAGAACCAGCTCCTGGATTTTGTGGTCCTTTGAAGTGTTCTTTTAGTCTCTATGTCATTTAATTCTGCTGTGATCTTGGTTATTTCCTTCCTTCTACTTACTCTGGGCTTTGTTTGTTGTTCCTCCAGTTCTTGTAGATGTAGAGTTAGGTTGTTAATTTAAAATGTTTCTTTCTTCTTCAGGTAGGCTTGTATTGCTATATACTTCCCTCTCAGGACTGCCTTCATGGTCCTGAGAAGGAAGCATAGGTCCTATAGGTTTTGAGCTACTGTGAGTTCATTTTCATTTGTTTCTAGAAACTTTTTGATTTCTTCCTTGATGGAATTCTTAACCAATTCATTGTTTAATAGCGTGCTATTTAATTTCCATGAGTTTGAGTGTTTGGGGTTGTTTACTTGAGGTTGGTTTCTAGTTTCATTCCCTTGTAGTATGAGAAGATGCTTGATATGATTTCAATTTTGTTGAATTTGTTGAGGCTTGTTTTGTGTCCTATCATGTGGTCTATCTTTGAAAATGTTCCTTTTCAACATTGGCATTTGAAAAGAGTGCATTTTTTACTTCATTGAGATGGTAGGTTCTATACGTATATCATTAAGTTCATTGATCTAGGTCATTGCTCCATGCCTCAATATCCTTGCTGATATTTTGCTTGGAAAACCTCTTCATTGATGACAGATGACAATGGTGTGTTAAAATCCCCTATTATAATTGTGCTGCTTTCTATCTTTCTTGAAGTCCTCCCTGAATTTCTTAAGATAGTTGGTTGATCCTGTGTTGAGTGCATATATATTTATAATATTTATGTCTTCTTGATGGATTCTTCCTTTCAGTATTATGAAGTTTCCTTCTGGGTCTCTTTTTATGGCCTTTGTTTTGAAGTGTACTTTGTTACATATAAGTATTGGTACCCTGGCTTTTTTTTCCCCTGTCCATTTGCTTAGAATATTTTTTTCCAACCCTTCACTTTCAGTCTGTGTAGGTCCTTTGTCCTGAGTTGGGTCTCTTGTAGGCAGAGTATGTGCAGGTCTTATTTCTTATCCATTCAGCTACCCTATGTCTTTTGATTGGAGCATTTAAACCATCTACATTTAAGGTTATTATTGATAGGCACTTATTCATTGCCATTTTACTCACTTTGTCCCTTTGTTCCTCTCTCTCTCCCTCTCTCTCTCTCGCTGTTTTTATTCCTCTTCTTAAAGCAGTCCTTTTAGCATATCTTGCAATGCTGGTTTGGTGGTACTGTATTTTTTTAGCCTTCTTTTTTTCTGTGAGCTCCTTATTTTGCCTTCCATTTTAATTGAGAACCTTGCTGCATAGAGTAGTCTCAGTTGCAGGCCTTTGTTTTTCAGTACTTGTAATATTTGTTGCCATTCCCTCATGGCTTGTAGTGTTTCCATTGAGAAGACAGCTGCTAGCCTTATCAGGGCTTCCTTGTATGTTACTTCCTGTTTTTCCCTTGCTGCCTTTAAAATTCTCTCTTTGTCTTTGAATTCTGCCATTTTAATTATGATGTGTCTTGGAGTGGAACTGTTTGGGTTCCTCTTGATTGGGACCCTCTGTGTTTGGATTTGTGTGACTTTTTCTGTCATTGAATTAGGGAAATTTCTCCTCATTAAGTTTTCAAACAGGTTTTCTACCCCTTGATCTTCTTCTTCTCCTTCTGGTATCCCTATGATATAAAAACTATTTCATTTCATGTTGTCTTGCAGTTCCCTTAACACCTCTTCATGCTTTTTTAGTATTTTTCCTTATTTTGTTCTTTCTGGGAGTTTTTTTTCCCTATCTTGTCCTCCAGCTCTCTGATTCAATACTCTGCTTCATCTACCCTGCTTTTGATTCTTTCTACTGTGTTTCTCAATTAAGAAACTGTATTCTTCTCCTCTTGGCTCTTGTTGATAGTTTCTATGTTCTTTTTCATGTTGATATACTTTGCAGTAAGTTCATTGTAGTTTCCCTATAGTTTTTGGTAATTCTCTAATTCTCAGTGAGCTCATTGAGCTTCCTTATAACCATTGCTTTGAACTCGATATCTGATAGTTAACTTACCTCTATTTCATTTAGCATTCTTTCTGAGGCTTCTTCCTTTCCTTTCACTTAGGGTTTGTTTCTTTGTCTTCCCATTGTTTGTGAGATTTTTCTTGTTTGCCTCTGCTTCTTAAATTGATCTTTTCTGACTCCCTAAGTTTGTGTTATGAACTTCTCCGATGGGAGACCTGCAAGAGTTAGTCATGCAGTCTCCTTCATCTCTTGTATTTGGTGCTCTTGGGATGTGTTTATGTTAGTTCTCTGGATGCAATTGGATTTTGGTTGTTGTTGGGTCATTCTTTGGTGGGTCTGTCCCTCTAGGTGGTTGACTGAGGGTCACTCTGTCCCCCATGTCTTGTATGCTTTTGTAAATGTGCTGCTAGAAGAAAACCACAAAATCCAGGGAACAAACCCACAGCCGCAAAAATATCTTCCCCCTGCCATCTCAGTATCAATAGCAAATGAACCAGTGCTAATAAGGGTGTAAAGAGTGAAGACTATAATATTAAAGGAGAGAAATAAATTGCATTATAAAGTCTAGTGACTTAAAAACAAACTTGCTGGACAAGAAGAAATGAGTGTTTGAAAGCTATGCAGGATAGGAAATATCACTAATAATTTAGAAAACTACAGTGGATTTCATCTTGATAGCCTCTAGTATTTACCACTGGTTTTTCTTTCTGGATCTGCCTTTAGCAATGTCATATGTTGACCCCCTATGACCTTAGGCAGCCTGCTCTGAGACTGCCAAAGATCTGCTGTCTATGGTTGTTTCCTTCAGTTGTTAATCTAGTCACTTTGCACTAAGTAGTCAGGCATAAGCCCCACAGGGCAGGGTAGAATTCTTCCTGGGGTGCGGGTATTGTTTCCCATCAGGCTGCTGCTTCTCAGAGCATCCTGCCTGCTGCTATAGGAGTGATGGCTCAGCCGGGATTCTGGTGGCTACTCTCTCCTTTCTCTCTCCAAATACTCCATTCCCAGTCTCTCCTCAAGTCTCTCTAGTCCACTCTGCTCCACACCCCCCCACCTTTTTGCCAGGGACCTACTCTCTGTGGCTGTCTCTTTCAATTTTTAATCTAGTCACTTTATACTCAGCACTCAGGCTTAAGCACCACAGAGCCGGGGCACAATCTCTCCTGGGGGTGGGGTTGTTGTTTCCCCTCATGCTGAACTGATCAGAGGGGAGTGGTCTGCCTGAGCACAACAGCTGTTGCTATATGGGAGATTACTCAGCACTAGGATCCCAGCAGCTAATCTCTCAACTCTCTCCCCAAACCTTCCATCCCCAGTCTCTCCTCAGGCATCTCTAGCCCACTATTTCCCTGCCTTTGCCAGAGCCATGGGTAAGTTTCTATAAATCAAAATTTGTGCATTGGCCCTTTAAATGTTTTTTTGCATCTCCAGCCACCCACTTCTGGCAGAGAGCAACCGTGCTGCTTTTCTCTGCCAGTTGTTATCTGTGTATTTTTTGGGGGAGGAGGCTCTGGTGTTCTAGGCTGGGAATCCCAGCTTAGGGTATAGACCCCATTTTCCTCAGGGGGATTCAACTGGTGACTCAGTTATCCCTCTGGCGCTGCTACCTGTGGGTGACTGGCCAGCACTCTCAAGTCTCCACCACACTTCTTTCCAAACAGGTTATGCTGAAGTTGATTCTTCTGTCTGTCCAAGGTTATAAGGCTTCTCTCTCACCATTTTTCAGTTCTTTATTCTGGGTGATTTCTCCACAACTTAGTTTTAATTCCAGATTGGTCCTGGGAGGAGGTTAGTGTGGCTTCCATTCACTCCTCTGCCATTTTGCCTACCAAGGGTTTACTATATTTTATCATTTTTTGTTATTCTATTACAGTTGTCCAAATTTTTCCCTCTGCCCTCCTCCACCCATACCATCCCCAGCTCCCATAGTCAGTTCCCACACTGTTGTCCATGTCCATGGGTCATTCATATATGTTTTTTGACTAGTCCTTTCCCCTTCTTCCCACCATTATCCTCCTCTCTCCTCCCCTCTGGTCCCTGTCGGTCTGTTCCATGTTTAAAGTAGAAATGTATCTCTAAAATTAAAATGGAATTCAGTGGGAACTTACTGAGTTTGAAATAGTCATTTTTCATATCACTTTTCAAGAAAAGCATAAAGTAAGACCAATTTCTATTTATTTTTTCTTCAACTGCTTAACATTTTTTTTTGCTCTGGGGCACATATTTTATGCTCTTCATGAAAAAGAGTCACTTCTTCTGTTTTCTTTGTCATCTCCCACCCCAATCCCCATTCTCTTCTCTATACTGCCTAGAATAAATTTGTACACACTATGTGCATCCAGAAAATATTTATCGATAGACTGGCTTATTTCTGTTTTCATTAACCCCAGCCTAGCTATGTTTTCAGAATTATACAAAATGGATTCTGCCTCTTCAGAAGCCTGATATCTGTCTCTGCTCTCCATACTTATTCCATTAGTGCACTGTAAAATGGACCTCAGCTAGTTCCAAGCTCTAGGATTTTTCACCCTGCAGGGATTGCAGGTTGATTTAATCAGTCCCCCTGACCCATGGAGGTTTGGTGAGCAAGCCAATATCCAGAAGGTTAAACTAGGACATTTCTCCTTCAATGGGATGCCCTTGACCAGATCCCTGCAAGAAGCTCAAGTGGCTGACAGTGGTATTAACCCAAGGTGTCCCTAAAATGTCATTTCCTTGAATAATAGCTGGGAACCACTCTACTGCTCAGCCTTTGGGGCTGTAGAATCTTATTACTGTCCTTGTTGTGGGAGACTCTGTTCTTCTTGCCAATGTATTAAAGAATTACAGATCACTAAGCTTATTAGTATGCAAATAAAGTTTATTAGTAACATGTTCTCATGGAAGAGAATGGGCCCAGGTGAGGTGAGTGAGAAAGGCACATGCTTGGTCTCTTGGTTTTGAGGACTTATATAGTTTGTGGGGTGGGGTCATGGAGTTACATATCGATATGGTGGGAGAAGGTGGTGCATACTGTTCCAAGGGAGGGCATGACTTTCTAAGCATAGGTATGGATGGAGGTCCATTAACTCAGATTTTTCAGATTTTCTCTTGTTCCAGACCACCTCTTGTTATCCTGTTAAAAATATATGAATTTATTGCACAATTGAATATAAAAAACAAAGCAAACAAGCAAAACAGAAACAGAATCATAGATACAGAGATCATTTGGATGGTTACCAGCTGGAAGGAGAAGGGGGAGAATGGAGTACAAGGTTCAGGGATTAAGAAGTACAAATTGGCCCTGGCTGGTGTAACTCAATGTTTTGAGCATGGGCTGCCAACCAAAGGGTCGGCAGTTCAATTCCCAGTCATGGCACATGCCTCAGTTGTGGGTCAAATCCTCCGTGGGGGCCACGTGAGAGGCAACCACACATTGATGTTTCTCTCCCTCTCTTACTCCCTCCCTTCCCTTCTCTCTAAAAATAAATTAAAAAAATCTTTAAAAAACAAAGAAGTACAAATTGGTAGGTAAAGAATAGGCAGGGGGATGTTAACAATAGTATAGGAAATAAAATAGCCAAAGAAATTAAATGCATGGCCTATGGCTGTGAACTAAGGCAGGCAGTATTGCAAAGGGAATGGGGGGTGCTGGGTGGAGGAGAGCAAAGGGAGAAAATTGGGAAAACTGTTATAACATAATCAATAAAATACATTTTAAAAAAGATATGTTGCCAGAGGCAGTTAATCAACATTATTTATGAGCTTTTTCTGCAAGTACTATGGACCCCCTTCCCACCCCTCTTCCTTCTCCTAAACTTCTGCCTAACAACTTTGTCCTCCAGAACTACCCTTCCCTCAATATCAGTGCATTTGCTCAGGCCTCTGGGTTTAGTCTAAGGACTTGCTCTGGCCAAGTTCAGTGTAGCTGAGGGCTCTCTTAGGAGGATACTTCAGTCAAAGTGCCCAAGACCAGATGCTGTTCTGAGTATCACTACCTAGAGCAGTACCTGGGAGGGATACCCAGCCCAGGACAGCTGGAGAGGCCCACTCTCCAATGAAGTTCATTGCATCCAACCCTGAATGTGTGGGGTGAAGATGAAGGATGTGGAGACATGCTGAGAGCTCCCTGGATAGCAAGGCTCAGCCTCTTGTGCAATTCTGACTGACAGATGTAGAAAGAGGCCAGTTATCCTCCTGTAACACCTGAGGGGACAGAGTTGTTACCTCACATTCTACAGACCTCCCTCCACTCATCATCTCCTCACTGTGAGGAGCCTTGTTCTCTCTGGAAGGGCTGGCCAGTCTCTACTGGTTTCAAACCTTATTATGACTCTAAGTCCCCTTGATTTTCAATGCCCTTAAGGGCTGCCACTAGAGCAGCAGGACTGAGATGGTGATACAAGAGATTGCCTTGTATAGGTAGTCTTTTCTATTAACCCAATAGCCAGGAACCACTATTTGTAAGACAATGAAGACATTCTCTTTTTGAGAGTCTGTTTGGGAAATACCAAAATTAAATGTGAAGTCTCAGACTGAATTTGGTAACCTTGACACCCACTATGGCAAGGCCTACTGTTAACATGGGTGGGTCCTGAGTCTAAGAAAGAAAAAATTAAATTCTGCCAGTGATAGCTGACTAGGCTCACTTAGTTTGTACAGATCTAGTGGAGTTTCCCTTAAGCCTAAGAGGTTGCTGGAGACTAAAACTGGGTAAATACCACTCAGAACACAGACCTGCAGCAGATCCAGGGTAAACAAAGTCTGTAGCTTTTATTGGATATATGAAATACATAGAATTCTAAAAGCAGAAGAATGATAAAGTTCTTGATTATATACCATGTCTGGGCACTATTCTAATGAATGTCCATGCATCATCTTATTTAAATCTTATCATACCTATTTTACAGATAAAGAAACAGAAAATAGAAAAGTCCAACTTTTCTAAGGTTAAATAATCAGGAATGAAGGAGTGTCTCAACATCTGACTGTCTGATTTAGAGCTTGTAATCTTAACCACTATATTATGCTGCCTGGTGAAGATAAAAGAAATCCCTCTCTCTAAGCAGAAATAGATTTGTGGACATATGATCAGTGTAGTGGTACAGTCCTCTTAGCTAAGAAGGACCGTGCACTTGGGGTTTAATGAGACTCTTAAATTTTTAATAATTTGAATGTGTGTTTTGTATGTGAAATCCAAAATGTGATGGAACAATTGAATATGAACTGGGAGCTTGAAGAGTTTGCTAGGACATAGTCCTACTTTTGAATGCTTCTCCACTTCCTTGGGACATATTCTTGCCTGCCCATTCTCCTGCTCCTTAGTATATTAGTACACAGTCTCTTTCTCTTTGTTTCACACAGTGACTGCTGCAACCCTTCACCCTCAGGGGCTTCAGCATGGGATCAGGGAAGATTGGGGTCAGGTACATGTGCCCTGCAATATCTGAGTTGGACATGGTGACAGTCATCCTGGCTCCAGGGTAGTAGTGATATAGTTCATTAAGCAGATGACTCAGCAGGGCTTATTGTCCCCTCTGACCCAGGTACCTAGTGCATCCTGCTGCAGAGGTTGCAATAACCTTGGCAGTCACCTGTTTAGCATGGGTTGCATCGGCTAGCCCATGAGAAAGAGATATGCCTTTCTCAACTTACTCTTAACCAGGGTACAGTGCATCTGACCAACAGTTGGTGGACCACAGCATGTGCATTGTATCACAGGGTGGGGTCACTGGGAAACTGTGAGGCTATGCACTTGTCCCCAAATATTCCTGTGCCTGAGAGTGTGTGACATTAAATAGCAAATTTAAAACACTGTAACAAGTTGAGAGAGATATTGCTGTAGAAAGGGGAAAAAACTTTATATCTGAGTACCTTTAATGACACTTTTTTTCTGCTTTTTTAAAAAAAACATATGAAATGCTTCATGAATTTGTGTGTCATCCTTGAGCAGGTGCCATGCTTATCTTCTCTGTATCATTCCAATTTTAGTATATGTGCTGCTGAAGTGAGCACCTTTTTCCTGCTTTTTGAACAAAGGACTTCACATTTACATTTTACACAGGGCGTACAAATTCCATAGCAAGTCCTGACTGTAAGGACTATCTATTACTAAAATATTTTAGTATCCCCTTCAGATCCACCACTTCCCACATAGAAATGATGAAAGATGATGAGACTGTAGCTGTCTCTACTCTTACTGGAGCTGTTTAGAGGATAGGGGACACTTCTACTTGTCAAGGAGATAAATGCTAAGTCAGTATTTGAAGTTCAGTATGATGAGACCTATTGTATCCCACCCTCCCAGCTGTGTTAAGTATCTCACATCATGAGAGGGACATCAGACAATGTGATAGCAGGTGGTATTCTGGGATATGAATCAGGGGCCTGAATTTTAAATCTGTCTCTGCCACTGACTAGCTGAATTTTCTTTAGAATATTACTCTCCCTTTGGGGACTTTGTTTCCTCATATGTGAAAAGAGCAGTTTCAATTAACCTACTGTTTTCAGACTGTCATATTTCTAGAGAGGTGCCTCAGAGTGGGAAAGGTGAGTATCAGGCAATAGAGCTATAGGTACCTCACACTTTTTTCACCCAAACCTGTTCCACTTTTACATTTCATATATTTTTGTTCTTCATTGGAATTCACTTAAAATAATAAGGCTTTAAAAATTTAAACCCATCATGACAATGTCTATGGATTATTCTGCCTCTGGCTTCTGCTTCTGAAAGTCTTTAACCTTGAATCCTACAGAGAGTATGGTCTTCATTACACAAAGAAATCTACAATATGCTTAGACCAGTGACCAGAGAATAACAGAAATCCAAGGAGGATAAGGAGTTGGAGGCCTAGCATGGGTGTGGTATAGAACTGAAATATAAGAACAATGAAGAAGAGTTTTAGGATTCCCACTGTGGGTTGAGACAGGAAACATAGTCAATATTGGGAGATTCAGCTAAAAGTTTATGCCCCAAGAGGTAAAATTTTTCTACCTTTCCTCCATTACACAATAGGATATAACAATGCATGGTGGACAAAATGTACTGAATAAGGAGAAAAGTTAGTTGCTAGTGAATTTTAACTTTGCTAATTATATTTGAGTCTTTATCAATTTCTAGTTCCTATACTAGACTTAGGGTGGGAAGTGAAAAAAGTAACCAAATATAGTATCCTTCTAAAAGGTTTCAGCATAGATGAGCAAAATAGAATTTCTGAAAAAAGACACAAGACTATTTTATAAGTCCAAGTGCCATAATGCTACAATAAATGTGTAAAGTACAATGGGAAAATTGTACGAACACTCAGTTCCATCTGAAGCATTAGGAAAAACTATCTGAAAAGGATGATGGAATTTAAACTTGGACTTTAAAAAAATCAATAGGACTTGGGGAGACAGGACATGGAGAGCTTTGCATGCCAAACTTAGGATTTTGGAATAGGAGAGACATAAAAAAGTTTTAAGCAGTGTGCATGGTAGAAGAATGATCTGGTTGGATTTACATTTAAATCACTGTGGTTGCTATGTGAAGAAAAGTAGCCCTGGCTGTGTGGGTCAGTGGATTGTGTGCCAGCCTACAAACCAAAGGGTCACTGATTTGATTCTCAGTCTAGGGCACATGCCTGGGTTGCAGGCCCAGTCCCCAGTGGTGTGTGTGTAAGAGGCAACCACACATTGATGTTTCTCTCCCTCCCATTGTCCCTCCCTTCCCCTCTGTCTAAAAATAAAATAAGATCTTTAAAAAAAGAAAAGTAGATTTAATAGCATTAATTGTGGATTCAGAAAGAAGGAAGAAAAGACTATTTTGTTAATCCAGGCCAAAAAAAAAAAAAAAAGGAATTTGTCATGATCTAAGACAGTGACAGTGGCAACAGAGAAGAAACTAATTCAAGAGGCATTTAGGAGGGGGAATTGACAGGATTTGATAATTGATTGAATATAGGAAGTTGAAGGGAAGGGAAGTGTCGAGGACTGTCTTGGATTTTGGGGTTAAGAAATTGGGTGGTATTATTCACTTAGGGGGCAAGGGAAGAAGAATAGGTTTAGAAGACCTTCAGTTTTTAATTTCAAATTTGAAGAGGTTGAGAACTTCCAAGTGGTGGTTTCAACTGGTAGCTGGATGTAAGGACCTGGAGTTCTAAGATAACTGGTTTTCTCATGGCTACCAAGTAACCCACACTCCCTCATAGCTGGGGCTTAGGAGTCCTTGGTTGATGGCTAGACAGTTTCTAGGAATAAAGACAGAAACAAAACTATTATGAGGCCCCAAAATTGTGTCTGATCTAAATGTGGATAAATACTACTATTTTGTTTTTCCTTGCAGCTTGAGCCAATTAGATTATTTTCCCCCAACTAGTTGTTTTATATTGCTCACTTTATCTTCTTTAAGCCTTAGTTTCCTCATCTATAAAAGTAATATGTTAAGGTTTTATATTCCTCCAATATAGGAATGTATGTTTTTAATGAATAGTATGTTGTTCAATATATTTAGACAAAATAGCAATATCCATGAATTTTATGTATCTTTACAAATTTTGAGGAATAACTGTGGACAAATAAATTAATTTTGGTTCTTACGCTTGTGTTGCCTGTTGGAAGTATATTCAAGAATACTAATGAACTTGGCTCAGGTTCATTCAGAATTTGCATGTAAAAGTTCATAGCTAATAATTCAGGCTTGGAGTTCTCTCTAATCAATAATCTATTGTCTTACAAAGAATCTTCAAATCCTACTCTAATTAGTGAACCCAATCTTTTGTTTGAGTATCACTCTAAGATTTGCTCTTATACATCTCAATAATTGCATGTGTGAATTGTAGGCTCACATTTTACAGTCTCACAGTGACAGTGATG
The DNA here is from genome assembly GCA_004027475.1 of Anoura caudifer. Lineage (NCBI taxonomy): Eukaryota > Metazoa > Chordata > Mammalia > Chiroptera > Phyllostomidae > Anoura > Anoura caudifer. Next base: position 16,717 of record PVKU01008337.1, read on the forward strand.
ATACAGCATTTGGAAAATACTTATCTACATTATAGACATTTCTGAATCCTTATGAAGGATATGGACTGAAATTAACTCATATTAAAGGACACCAAGTAAATCCTCAAAATAAGTACAAGTGGCAAAATGAAGGAATATGAATCCCAGTTGCTACCCATGTTTTCTTCTGCAACTTAAAGTCAAATTACATTGTTTTTTTTTTAACCTTGTTATCTTGGAATTGTTTTAACTTACAACTGTTGTTATATTAGTTCATAACTCAGATTGATGTATTTATGCATGCATATTTCACTTTCTTAAAATATTTTTGAGACAATTGTTTCAGCAAATATACATTATTTTTCCATATAATTTCCTTCTATCATGTTTCTATTTATCTAAACAACTGCTTCTAAATACTTCCCAAGAGCAATTCAATTATTCTTAACATGTCTTAATTTGCAGGCAAGGCAAACACTGTCAATAGAACTGTGAGCAAGTTTTCATAGAACATATCCCATTCTCAAGACACAGAATAGAAGATTAGGAAATCTGTATCAATATTTTTCATAGAGCAACTTTCACTACCCTGTTTCTCAAACTTTAGAGTAGAAGATTTAACATAGGTATAAAACACTGAAACTATCTCACTTCCTACCCAGGATCATGTCAAGAGCACTGCAAATAAGTGTATACAGTTATTCCATAGTACAGGTCAACAGCAGTTAAATGGGAAGTACAGGTAGAGAAATGCTAAGGGAATTTGCCAAATGCTGAGGGAATTCCAGGATAGTCATGATGACAGACATGTAAGAGACAAAGATGACCACAATGGAAGTGACTAGTGTGGGTCACCTGAAGTCAACAATCAAGATCCAGGTGACCCCAGGGTCTGAGTAAGCCAGTGCCAATAATACAGGGATGTCACAGAAGAAGTGGGGAAGGCCATGTGGTTGACAGAATAATAGTTATGTGATGGAAGTTAGCACAGAAACCATTTTTAACCCACCAAGGTAGAATCTTGCTACCAATAGGAAGAAACAGACTCTAGATGTGATGACATTGTAGAGCAGTGGGTGACAGATGGCAGTGTAGCAGTCTTGGCCATAAAAGCCAAAACTTTGCATTCAGCACAGGCAAATATTATGAACAAGTCCATTTGAGTCATATATCTGAGGAAAATAATACCCTCAACTTAGATAACAAAATTTCTTAAAGTTTTTTGGGATTGTGATGGGAGAGGGATAGGCATCAAGAAAGGAAAAATTAGAGAGGAAAAATACATAGGGGTGTGGAGGCAGGGACTGACTCTGATCAGAACTACCAGGCCAAATTCCTCAACACAGTGACAATATAAACAATAAGGAAAGCTCCAAATATCAGGACTCTAAATTGAGGCTTATCTGTCATATCAAGATGGATGAAGTCAGTCACTATAGATGCATTCTCCATCAACACAAGCTGGGTATTATTCCTGACTAGTTAAGAGCTCTTTAGATATGCCTTAAGTAAAAAGAACAAAAAAACCTGGATGACACTGGTAAAACAGTCCCATTCAAAACACACAGATCCACAACATTTTCCAACCCCCCCATTTATATTTTTACTTTAAATGCCTTCCCAAATAACATCACAATTTCTCAAGCTTAACATTGAAACAGTGAAGATGGGAGCAAAAAAAGGAAGGAGAAAAGGAAGTAAAGAAAATTCAGAATGTGAAAAGAACACAAATGAGGAAGAAAGCATGCAAAAGGCACTTATAATTTGTTGAGGGAATGAATAAGTATGGGAAAAAGAAAATGAATGTCATCAAGAGATGTTCTTTATTGATACAAGACTATGCACTCAAAAAATTAAGGATATAGAATTCCATCTCACTCTCCCTCATTTTTCCAAACCAAGCCCAAGGAACATGAAGTAACAATAAGGTAAACATGTCAACTGATTTCATCCTGACAGGCACCCTCCTTAAGTATTTGTGACATTCTGAAACAGTGGAAGTCACCAATACTTGCTATTCTGCTTGGTCACACTAGAGGGTTTTCCAGATTTTGATCATCTCTTCATTGGTAGATTGTCGCAGAATCACAATGCCCCAAAATGGTCATCAGTAACTGAACTTAAGTCTGAAAGTACAATTTTGATCCTGTAAAAGAGAAATCAAAGGATTCATGTAGCTCCTGACTGATCACTACCTGACTGATACCTCTAACCATGCTTGGGACAAAGATAACATAATTGTGCAAAACTAGTGGTGAATTCTACAAGACCTTGTTGGTCATATCAGTTTGATCAAAGGACCAGGTCACAAAGGGTTACAGTCAGATGACACTGAGATTAGTTACTTAAACTCTGTCTTTCACTCTTTTGATGTTAGACATATCACAGGATATCTCTAATGTTGGCTTGCTGCCTGGGTCGTGTGATGAATGAAACACCAAACAAGACAAGGAATAAATCCATGCAGATACACATTCATTTATACAATCTTAACTAGATCAGAGCTCTTATGGTTTACTGGATGGCCATCAGTGAAGGGTATCTGCAATAAATTTCTGTATTTGGTGAGTGGTTGGACTAGAACACCCCAGGAAGTTCTGCTAACTTTGACTAAAAAAAGCCATGTCTCTTTCAATTCACCAGAAGACACAAGATTTTTATTTGGTGCAGTAGTTCATATGTCCAATTTTGAAGCCATATGGACTTATTTGAACCCTGGTTCAGGAGAACACTGATTCTGTGGCTTGGGACTTAACCTACCTAAGCTTTAGTTTATGAATCTGTAAAATAAAGGTATTAATAGGGCCTATGTCATGGTGCAATAATGAATATTAAATGAAATCTTCTAGGTAAAGCTCTTGGTACACACTAAGTGCCCACTGAATTCTACTTTCTTCATAACCATTCCTACTTAAGTATTTATCAGTTTTTCTCTTCATTTCACCAAATGGAAGTGGAGGTATTGCGTGTATACACTACTATTTTAGATCAGGAGAAGTGAACTTTAGAGAGACTAGGTGATTATAATATCTATACTCCCCTCCTTAACCATCACACACACACACACACACACACACACACACACACACACACACACACACACACACACACCAAGCCAAGTTTGGCCAGAGAAGATGAAAGAAGAGTCTTTTATTTGTGGTAGTAATTCACTCCTTGTTGCTTTACCGAAATTGTTGGAGTTAACACCCACTAATGTTCAGCACAGCAGCGTGCTCAGGGGAACTTTCAAAAACGTGTTCCCCCAAATGGGGAAAATAAAGAATGTATTGGGCTTAATAGAGATAATGGAAAGAACACTGCTTTTGGAGACAAAAGACATGAGTTTTACTCTTGGTACTAATTTGTATTGTCTTTCAGTGAAAAGACCACTTAACCTCTCTAAGCCCCATAGTTTTTCATCTTGAAAACGGAAAAAAACAATACCCACTATACCTGTATTTTAGGGTTGGCATGAGGATCAAGTAAGATAATGAATGTGAAAGCACTTCATAAACTCTGAAGGATGATACAATACACATGGAACAGATCCCTATTATTATTCCATCATGGAAGGTAGAAGAAGAAGGAGAAATGTGTCAATATGATCATTTTCTGCTGCCTGTTTCAGCTCCTGCTTACAGAAATGCACTCTGTGCCCTCCTACTCACCCCCTACACACATCATCATCTGCCCTGTCTCTCCACTGTAAAAGTTTCAACCTTTGAAGTTTTAAACAGATAGCTCCTGGCTGTTCATGTATCTTGAATCATTTTTAAAAACATGTTTTTAATGTTAGTTTTATGTTCTTGTATCATTTTAAAATTTTCCCATTTTAGGATAACTATTCCTTGACATCTGCATACATTGTAGACATTCAGTAAATATTAGATGAATAAATGAGTGACTCTCTATTAGTCTTTAGAACATGGTGAAATATTTTTTCCTTAAAATAAGATTGAGTTGCTTTTTTCCCATAGGAAATAAACATTCAAAAATAAGAGTTTATTAAGGAAATGATTTGATACACCCCATCCACACATAGCACCACATTAACTAGTATCAATATAGCAGCCAGAATTGGTGCATTTATTATTAACATGGGTAATGTATCTTGAATATTTACTTACTGCAAATAATCAGGTACTCCTTCTATTTGTTGAAGAAGTGACCTTTCATGTTTAAAAGATGAATTCATGCATTTATACATAAAGGCATTCACATTTATAGTACTGGTTCTTTAAGGAAGTTTCTTTGGTTACCCCTCTTTTAAGTTCTTTAGTTACGTAGCTCACTGGGAATCTTTCAAAAATAGCACAGCACCTTAAATTTAAATACAAGTCCACTTACTTATTCAATAAAATTTATTGGGTGTTTAATAAATGCAGTCTTCCAAAAAAATCTTATATTCCAGGCCACCCATTTCCAGAAAAAGAAACAGAAATGCCAAGAGATTAAGTTAGGAAGCACTTTATTATGGAATGCTCCAAGAATTTTTACTTGTGTTTATCTTTTTTTTTTTTTTAAAAAAGACAACTGTAATGTTAAACTTGTGGGCATGGAAGTAATTACAGTAAATCATTACTGTATTTTAAACATTGTAGATAATAAAACATGTTGTGTTTACCTGTATGTTTTTACTGAATGATCTATTTCCCATCCCGAATTAAGCATGAATAAAATTAGATTAAATGTGGCATGTGCCATCACAGTCTCTTGGAATTTGTTTTATCCATTTTATTTTTTTGAATACTACCTGCATCTTTGGTTATTCTATTTGAAGAAAAAGGACAAATAAAACATGGCCAGCAAAACAAACAAATGAAAAACAAAGATTAAGTGACTTTTCTAAGGTCTCTCATCATGAATTAGTGGCAGAGCTGGTGTTTGGACCCAGATCTCCTGACTTAATGTGGTAACTTTTCACATCACTATCTTTATTTCCTATTAATTTGTTTTATGAAGTTATTGAGGATTGGACTTTCACCTTTAGTACATTTATTCTTCTAATAAAAGATGAAAAGTCATCCTCTGTCACTATATTGTAGCTATATGAGTAATTACTTGCTCTTTTTCCATCTTAATTTCTTCACCAATAAGATAAAGGAACTAGACTAGGTGGTCTATGAGGCTTTTTTTTAATTTTTAAATGTAATTTCCCATGGACCTATAAGTCAAATTGTACACAGATCATTGTTTGTTCTCAATATCTGATGGAGGGAACCTGAAAGAGCAAATCTCTATTGCCATGACTCTACGCTATAGAGACCACTCTACCCTACTCTGCTCTTTCAGACCCACATCATCAATAATGTCATACTGGTGTTTATTTGCTCTTTGTGCAAGGCACTATGGACCACTGAGGCAAAAGCATGGGAGGGATGTTTCCCAACTTCTTAACAACCTTAAGGCAGAAACACTTGGTCAAAAATCTGGCTGAAGTATCCAAGTTACGACACATTCTAACTCATTGATCTCAGGCAAATTGTTCAACATCTCTGTCATTCATTCCTTTATCTAAAATGGAAATAATGTTACCCCACTTGAATGTTTTGCAGATTAAATAGTAAAAATATATAAAATGCTTAACAGATATTTAGGTGATGGATAAATGTTGCTTTTGTTTCTCCTTAAAAGTCCATTTTTTAAAAATTTATAATTATATATATGAATGTTCAGAATACATAAATCTATAGTAAGAGAAAGTAAATTAGATGTTGTCTGTATCTTGAGAAGTATAGAAATGGTAGGTGTGGGTTGTTTTTTGTTTGGTTGTTTTTTGATTAGTTATTGATTTAATTAAAATTTTGGGTTTTACACTTTTTAAAATTAAATTTATTGGGGTGATGCTGGTAAATAAAAATATGAAATTATATAGGTTTCAGCTTTATAATTCTTTAACACATCCTCTGTACATTGTATCATGTATTTACCACTCAAAGTCAACTGTCATTTTATCTTCATTTATCCACCTTTACCCTCTTCTACCTCCCTCTACCCCCTTTCCCTCTGGCAATCACCCAGCTGTTGTCTGTATCTAGGACATTTTTTTTTTGCTTAACCCCTTTACCTTTGACATTCAGCCTTGCAACTGTTCTCCCCCTGACAGCTGTCAGACTGTTCTCTGTATCTATGATCATGTTTATATTTTGTTTGTTACTTTACTTTGACCATTAGATTCCACATGTAAGTGAAATCATATGGCACTTGTTTTTCTCTGACTGGCTTATTTCACTTAGCATAGTAATAGTCTTCAGGTCCATCCATGCTGTCACAAAAGTTAAGATTTCCTTCTTTTATACAGCTGAATAGTATTTCATTGTGTAAAAATACCACAGCTTTTTTATCAGCTCATCTACTTATGGGCACTTGGGCTGTCTCCAGATCTTGGCTGTTGCAAAAATGTTGCATTGAACACAGCAGTGTATATACTCTTTTGAATTAGTGTTTTGTGTTTCTTCGGATACACTCCCAGAAGTAGGATCACTGGGTACACTTTTAATATGTCTAAAACTTTTGACATTTATGCTGACAAGGACTTTATTTTTCCTGTAATTCAATATCTACCAAGACTTGATATTCCAATATGTTCACAGGTTTTGCACTCTTTCTTTTTTGCTAATGGAAATGGTTTAAAGTTATTTGTGGTGAAGCTTACACAATTCTAAAAAAGTATTAAATGTGCACACATCTATATGTGTGACTTGTATGGTATGTGAATTATTTCTTAATAAATCTTATATCAAAACAAGGTAATCCTGATAAATACTGGTGAAAACAAATTTATTATAGATAGACCATTCCTGGCTGAATGTAAATACTTTATTGGCCTACAGCAGAAATTCCTTATAATCACTGGATGTGATCCATGAATTTAAATGTAGTTTGACCCCATTTTCCTTGGTAGTTTAGTTTGTTTATTAGATTCTGCATGTGAGTGAAATCATACAGTATTTATCTTTCTCTGACTGGCTTATTTCACTTAGCATAATGTTCTCTAGGTCCATCCATACTATCACAAAGGGTAAGATTTTCTTCTTTTTTGGCCAAGTAGTATTCTATTTTATAATGCCCCTATTACAAAATAGTACTATTTTGTAATGTGAATAGTCGTTTTATTCAATCATCTATTGATAGACACTTGAGTCACTTCCATTTCCTTGGTGATTGTAAATAATGCTGCAATAAACATGGAGGTGCTTATGTTCTTTCAAATGAGTATTTTGGGTTTCTTTGGATATATTCTCAGAAGTGGGATCACTGAGTCAAGAAACAGATCCATTTTTAATTTTTTAAAAGATTTTATTTATTTATTTATAGACAGAGAGGAAGAGAGGGAGAAAGAGAGGGAGAGAAACATCAATGCATGGTTGCTTTTCACGTGCCCTCTACTGGGGACCTGGCCCACAACCCAGGCATGTGTCCTGACTGGGAATCAAACTGGCAACCCCTCAGTTCACGGGCCAGTGCTCTATCCACTGAGCCACACCAGCCAGGGCCCATTTTTAATTTTTTGAGATATCTCCATACTGTTTACACAGTGGCTGCATCAATCTACATTACAACCAACAGTGCAAAAGGATTCAACTTTCTCCATGCCATTGACAGCACTTGGAGAACAGGATGACAGCTAGTGGTGCAGGGGGTGTTAGGGAATAGAGGGATTGAGCAAAAATAAAAAAATGACTCATGGACATAGACAACACTGTGGTGACTGCAGGGAGAAGGGAGGCATGAGGGGACTGATTGGTAATGAAAAAATACAATAAAGGTTAAATAAAAAATAAATATACTTTGAAAAATTTAATAATGGTAATAAATATATTTGAAGGCAATAATAAAATTAAAAATTTAAAAAATAATAAAAAATAAAATTGTAATTGGAGAAATAAAGATGTGACTAATAGAAAGTGTTACCTTGCTTCCAACAAAGTTAAAAATATATGAAAGATGGGACTCTAAGTTAATATATAGGTTTACTACAATATCAATTAAAAGTTCTACAAGATATGTTACAGACCATGACAAATTTGTAGTGAAACTCAACTGGAAGAATAGGAAGACCAAAAATGCCAAAGTATACTATTTCAAGAAATGATATTAGATACATTCCCAAACTTTAAATCTTACTGCATTTGGAGCAACAAGTATAAAGGACACATGGACAAAAACTAGAGGGGGTGGAAATGGGAGGGAGGTGGGGAGGGCTGAGGTGGTGGGCTGGGAAGGGAGTAAAAGACAGAAAACTGTACAAGAACAATTAAAATAAAAAATAAAATAAAATAAATTTCAACAGATGTGAAAAATAAAATAAAATAAAATAAAATAAAATAAAATAAATCTTACTGCAAAGTTATACATATAAAACAGACTGGGATTTTCAACTATGTGAAGTTCAAACATCAGCTGAGAATTAGCGGTAGCACTTCCAAATGCATGGATATGGTCTCCTTTCCTTGAATGGAATGACTTCTCAGAATCAACTTGATTATATTTTTTTGCCTGAGTTGACTGAAAAAACTGTACCATGGCTCTGAAGATACAGTTGTGAGCAAGAAAGACACAATCCTTGGCTGTGGAGTAGGAGGCATCTCTTGATTGTGACAGTTTCTTAGACTTTCTGTCTTTTGGATGACCTTAACAATTTGGAAGAATTATGGTCAGTGACTCCAGAAAATCTTCAGAAGTCTTATCAACACAGAGCTTCATACAACATCCATCAACTGTTTGGATTTGTTTCAGAGATCCAATATGGCAGAGAAGTAAGTGGAAGCTACACTAATATCCTTCCAGGACCAAACAGGAATTACAAAAACTGTAGAGAAATCATCCAGAATAACCAACTGAACACTAGCTGGAGAGAAGCTGTATAACCACAGGTAGACAGAAGAAAACACTTCACAATAATGAGCCTGGTAGGGAGTGCGAAGGAGATGCAAGAGAGCTGGATGAGCTCCCATAGGGGCAGCTGAAGTGCTGGAGGGGGTTCCAGTGGCCAATCTCCAAGGGGTTCCCCTGAGAAGTGTCAGGTCTAAGCCCCAAGCAGCTCTTCCCAGCCTACAGCACCAGAGCTAGAAAGAAATGCAGAAAACATCCAACTGTGAAAAGCAGCAGGAGTTCTGTCATCCAGGGAGAGATGGCTAGAGTTGCAGAGAGACTCTTAAAGAGCCAAAACACAAAATTTCATTTGCAGCCACTTACCTGGGGTGCCAGCAAAGGGAGGGCAGAGTGAACTAGAGAGGCTTGAGGAGAGTTTGGGGTTGGGGGCTCTGGGGACAGAGCTAAGATAACAGCCATCAGAATCCCTGTGCTGAGTCATACCCCATACTACAGGAGCCATCTCTCTAAAGCAGAGCACTCCTCTCTGAATAGCATCAACCTGAGAGGAAGCAATAGCCCTGCCCACAAGAATTACTCTGCCCAGCCAAGTGGAATTTAAGCATGACTTAATTAAAGTTTGAGTAGATTAACAACTGTTCAGTTTAATGGCTGATTAGTTTAACATCTAAGGTGGAAAGAAGCAGCCAAAATGGGAAGACAAAGAAACAGACCCCAGATGAAAGAATGAGAATTTTCCAGATGACCTAGATGAAATGGAGGTAAACAGTTTGTCAGATCAAGAGTTTAGAGTAATGACTATAAGGATGCTCAACAGCATGAAAAAATACATAGACACCATAAAAGAGGATCAGTCAAAAAATAAAGAATGCAATATCTGAGATAAATAATACACCAGAAGGAATAAACAGTAGATTAGATGAAGCAGAGGATCAAATCAGTGTTTTGGAAGACCAGATTAAAAAAAAAAAAACAGTCAGGCAAAACAATAAAAGTAAAAAAGAATTTGAAAAAAGGAGACAGCTTAAGAAACATCTTGGACAACATGAAGTATAATAACATCCACACCATGAGAATGCCAGGAGAAGAGAGTGAACAAATGATCAAGAACCTATTTGAAGAAATAATGACTGAAAACTTCCCTAATCTGGTAAAGGAAAAAGTTGTACAAGTCCAGGAAGCTCAGAGATTCCCAAACAGATTGGACCCAAAGAGGCCTACACCAAGAAACATCATAATTAAAATGGAAAAGCTTAAAGATAAGGAAAGAATCCTAATAGCTGCAAAAGATAAGCAGGTAATTACTACAAGGGAGCACCAATTAGACTTATCTGATTACTCATTAGAAACATTTCAGGCGAGAGGGAGTGGCATGAAGTTTTCAAGGTGATGAAAAGCAAGGACCTACAACCAAGGATATTTTACCCAGCAAGGCTATTATTTAAAATCAAAGGAGAAATATTTAAAAGAAAGGAGCTTCCCAGACAAGAAAAAGCTAAGAGAGTTTATTAATACCAAACTAGTACTGCAACAAATGATAAAGGGCTTGCTTTAAGAAGAAGAAAAAGAGAAAGGAAAAAAATGGCAGATGAAAACAGTATAACAATAAAATGGCACTACATATTTATCTATCAATAATCAAATGTAAATGGCTTAAATGTTCCAACTGAAAGACAGGGTAGCTGAATGGATGAGAAAACATCACACACATATATTTTGCCTTCAAGAAACCCATCTTAGAATGAAAGATACATAAAGCCTAAAAGTAAAGGGTTAGAAAAAGACATTTCATGCAAATGGAAAAGACAAAAATGTTAGGGTACTTATATATGACAAAGTGGACTTTATTTTTTCCCATTTATTTTTTTATTTTAATTGTTGTTCTTGTACAGTTTTCTGTCTTCTACTCCCATCCCATCCCACCACCCCAGGCCTCCCCAGCTCCTTCCCATTTCCACCCCCCCAGCTTTTGTCCATGTGTCTTTCATACTTACTGCTCTAAACCCTTCCCCTTTTCCCTTGAAATTCCTACCCCTCTCCTCTCTTGTTCTCAATTTCAATGTCTTTTGTTATATTATGCTTGTTTGTTTGTTCTGTTGATTAGGTTCCTGAAGCAAAGTGGACTTTAAAATCAAGGATATAGTAAGAGACAAAGAAGAATGCTACATAATGATAAAAGGAACAATCAACAAGAGGATATAACCCTAGGAAATATTTACACACCCAACATAGGAGCACTTAAATATGTGAAGCAAATCTTGATGGACATAAGTGGAGAGATAGACAGAAATACAGTCATAGTTGGGGATTTTAGCACCCCATTGACTTCAATGGATAGATCTTCCAGACAAAATCAACAAGGAGACAGTGGCCTTAAACAACACACTAGATCAAATAGATTTAATGGACATTTTCAGAGCTTTTCAACTCAAAGCAGTGGAATATACATATTTTTCAAGTGCACATGTAACATTTTCTAGGATAGACCACATACTAGGAAACAAAACAAGTATTAATACATTTAAGAAGATTGAAATCATATAAAGCCTCTCCTCTGACCTCAATGCTATGAAACTAGAAACCAATCACAAGGAGAACACTGACAAACATACAAAGACATGGAAGCTAAATAACATGTTATTAAACAATTAATGAGTCACAATGAGATCAAGGAAGAAATCAAGAGATACTTCTAAACATATGAAAAGAAGTACACAAAAATCCAAAATCTGTGGGACACTGAGAAGGCAATACTAAGAGGAAAATACATAACTTTACACATGCATCTCCAAAACCAAAACAACAACAGCCAAAAATAAAAACCTTGAATAAACAATCTAACTTTACACTTAAAGGAACTTGAAAAGGAACAACAAGACCAAAGTGAATAAAATGAAGGAAATAATTAAGATCAGGGCAGAAATAAATGAAATAAAGTCTAAAAAATGATACAAAATATCAATGATACAAGAGCTGGTTCTTTGAAAAGATAAATAAGATTGACAAACCTTTACCCAGACTCATAAAGGAAAAAATTAGAAAGTATCCAAATAAATAAAATCAGAAATGAAAGAGAATTCTAGCCAAGATGGAAGCATAGGTAGAAACACTTCACTTCCACACACAACCAAAAGAAGGATAACAACCAATCTAAAAACAATAAACAACCAGAAGTGCCAGAAAATCAAGCTGCATGGAACTCTGACAACCAAGGAGTTAAAAAAAATATTCACCCAGACTGGTAGGAGGGGCAGAGTTGGGAGATGGACAGCCAGCAGAGAAGATGCAGGGCAAGGTGGCTGACTACACAGGTGAGGCGGGGCTGGCTGAATGGGAAACTAAAGACTCAAAGCTAGCTGTAAATTCATGTGGTGATTGTCATGGGAGAGAAACTCCCAGTCTCACACAAAAAAGTTCTTTGGAAAGTGGGGCTAAAGCAAAGCAATTGAGCGTATTGTTCCCTCCCTGACCGCTCCCACACAGGCAGCACCACGATGCAGCAAATGGGGTTGCCTCACCCAGGTGAATACCTAAGGCTGCCCCCCTTACAACACAACAGGTTCACTGAGACAAAGAAAAAGGCCCAAATGAAAGAACAGATAAAAACTTCACAAAAAGAGCTAAGCAACGAGGATATAACCAACCTATCTGATGCAGAGTTCAAAACACTGGTAATCAGGATGCTCACAGAAATGGTTGAGCTTGGACACAAAATGAAGGAACAAAGAAAGGTTACACAAAGTTAAATAAGGCAAAATATAAAGAGAACCAACAGTGAAGAGAAGGAAACCGGGGCTCAAATCCACAATTTGAAACAAAAAGGAAGAAATTAACATCCAATCAGAACAGAATGAAGAAACAAGAATTCAGAAAAATGAGGAGAGGCTTAGGAAACTCTGGGATAACTTTAAACACTCTAACATCAGGATCATAGGGGTGTCAGAAGGAAAAGAACAAAAGCAAGAAGTTAAAGACTTGTATGAAAAAATAATGAAGGAAAACTCTCCCACTCTGGTGAAGGAAATAGACTTCTGGGAAGAGATGTGAGCACTGTCTGAGGTGCCCATGGTGTTATGGATGAGATACCAAACAAATTCACACAAACTACTGAGTCCTGTGGAGGAAAAGGGACGGCAGAGCTACTCTCTCAAGGGAAGAGCTCCTCTGAGCGGCCTGGCCACTCTCTCCAGAGGAGAGCTCACCATGCCCTTGCTGTGACAGGCTTTTATTGGGTTTCATTTGCACAGGAGTACAGATAAAGTTCATTAATCACTGTCAGGCAGTAAGGATCAAAAAATGGATAGCATACAAAGAACTACCAGGTCTTATTCTGAGTCAGGGTCTGTTAGCTAAAAGGCTACAAAACTTTGGGGAACAAAACTCATTTCCTGCTTGGACCCTTATCATTTAATTGAGAGCATTCTTAGCAAAGCAGGTTTCACAGTATTTTATGTATTTTTTCTCAGGCCTGATCACCCAGGGAATCCTCCCTTTCCAGCACAGTGATGCACCCACCACAAGCATTGTTTCAGGCTTAAGGCATTGTCTCAGGCTTAAGTCAGGCAGGGTAACCAAGGCAACCAAGAGATTAGAGACTTCTTGCAGTTAGAATGAGGACTCAGACTATGTCAGGATAGCTGAGGGGTGAGGGTTCATCACCTCATTTTTGCTGTAGCCCCAAAGTCCTTTTGGGGGCCTCCACATGATTGTGCCTGTCTTAGGCCATTCCCCCCTTGGGGAATCTTACCCATCATTAGCTAACCGACCAAGCATTGGGGGCCAGTTATGGATGAAGCAGAAGGAGCAGAAGCAGTGCTCCTGCCAGAGAGATAAGTTCTGTCTCCTTAGTGGCTTATGGCCCGAAGATCGCTCAGTCAGCCTTAGCCATGGGGTGGGGGGTGCTACAGCTCCTGAAACTAGGCAGGGAAGTTCCCAACAGGGAAGTCCAGGAAGCTCAGAGAGTCCCAAAAAATTGGACCCAAGGAGGAACACACCAAGGCACATCATCATTAAGTCACCTGAGATTAAAGAAAAAGAGAGAATCTTAAAAGCAGCAACAGGAAAGGAGAGAGTTATCTAGAAAGGAGTGCCCATAAGACTATCAGCTGATTTCTCAAAAGAAACATTACAGGCAAGAAAGGGCTGGAAAGAAGTATTTGAAATCATGAAAGGCAAGGACCTACATCCAAGATTACTCTATCCAGCAAACCTATCATTTAGAATGGAAGGGCAAATAAAGTGCTTCCCAGATAAGGTCAAGTTAAAGGAGTTCATCAATACCAAGCCCTTATTATATGAAATGTTAAAGGGACTTATCTAAGAAATAGAAGATTAAAAACTGTGGCCGTAAAATGACAACAAACTCACAACTATCAACAACTGAACAAAAAATGAAAACAAAATCTAATCAAACAACTAGAACAGGAACAGAATCAGAGAAATGTGCATCACATGGTAGGTTTTCTGTAGGGAGGGGCAGGGGAAAAATGGGGGAAAGGTACAAGTAAGAAGCATAATTGTTAAACATAAAATAGACAGGGAGAGGTTAAGAATGGCACAGGAAACAAGTCAAAGAACTTATATGTACAAATCATGAACATGAACTAACGGGGGGGATGCTGGAGGGTTGTGGGGTACAGGGCAGAGGGAGGATAAAGGGGGAAATTGGAAAAACTGTAATAGCATAATCAATAAAATATACTTTAAAAAGTGAAATCAGCTTCAATAAAAGGATTCAAAAACATTCAAATGCATGGAGGCTAAATACCATGTTATTAAATAATAAATGGTTATCAATGAAATCAAGGAAGAAATGAAAAATTACATGGAAACAAATGTAATGAACATATAACAACACAAAATCTATGGGATACAGCAAAAGGAATCTCTAGAGGAAAGTTCATAGCACTACAGGCCTGCCTAAAAAAGTATGAAAAATCTCAAATAAACAATTTAACCCTACACCTAAAAGAACTAGAAAACAACAACAAACAAAGCCCAAAGTAGAAGGAAGGAAATAATCATGATTAGAGAATACATAAACACCACAGAGACTAAAAAAAATTCACATTTGAAAAAATAAACAAAAGTGATGAAACTTTAACCAGACTCATCAAGAAAAAGAGAGGACCCAAATAAATAAAATCAGAAACAAAAGAGGAGTAACAACTGACATCACAGAAATGCACCGGACTGCAAGAAATTACTATGAACAACTATATGTCAATAACTGGACAAGGTGGGCAAATAGATAAATGTCTAGAAACATACAATCTTCTAAAACTGAATTAGGAAGAATCAGAAAATCTGAATAGATCAATAAGAACCAATGAAATTGTAGCAGTAATTTAAAAACTTCCAGTGAACAAAAGTCCTGGACTGGATGGCTTCACAGGTGAATTTTACCAATCATTCATAGAAGACCTAAAACCTATCCTTCCAAAACTATTCAAAAAATTTAAATAGGAGGGAAGACTTCCAAGTTCTTTTCACAAGGCC
Source organism: Anoura caudifer (assembly GCA_004027475.1). Lineage (NCBI taxonomy): Eukaryota > Metazoa > Chordata > Mammalia > Chiroptera > Phyllostomidae > Anoura > Anoura caudifer. The sequence continues at coordinate 32,029 of PVKU01008337.1, forward strand.
AAGATTATCCCAATTCCAAAACCAGTTAAAGACACAACAAAGAAAAAATATTACAGGCCAATATCCCTGATGAACATAGATGCTAACATCCTCAACAAAATATTAGCAAATATGATTCAGCAATACATTAAAATGATCATACATCATGAATAGTGTGGTATATCCTGAGGAAGCAAGGTTGGTACAATATTTGCAAATCAATAAATGTGATACATCAAGAAAACAAAATGGAAGATAAAAATCATATTATAATATCAATAGATGCAGAAAAAACATCCAATAAAATCCACCACCCATACATGGGAAAAGTCTCAGCAAAGTAGGAATAAAGGGACCATACCTTAATATAATAAAGGCCGTATATGAAAAACCTACATCCAACATCACACTCAATAGGCAAAAACTAAAGCATTTCCCTTAAGATCAGGAACAAGACAGGGATGTTCACCATCTCTACTCTTATGCACCATAGTACTGGATGTCCTATCCACAAAGATCAGACAAGAAGAAACAAAAGGCATCTAAATTGGAAAAAGGAAGTAAAACTTATTATTTGCACATGACATGACATCGTACACTGAAAACCTTATAGACTCCACCAAAAAACTACTAGATCTAATAAATTTATTCTACAAAGTAGCAGTATAAAAAACCAATACTAAAAGATTGATGGCATTTTTATACACGAATAACAAACTATCAGAAAGAGAAACTAAGAAAACAATCTTATTTACTCTTACATAAAAAAATAAGACACCTAGGAATAAATTTAACAAAGTAAGTAAAAAACCTGTAATTGAAAAATTATAGTACACTGAAGAAAGAAATTGAGGAAGATAAAAGTGGAAGTATATACTGCATTCATGCTTAGAAAAGTTTTCATCATTAAAATATCCATACTACATGAAGCAATCTAAAGATTAAATGCAATTCCTATTAAAATATGAAAGGCATATTTCACAGATTTAGAATAAACTATCTCAAAAATTATATGGAACCATAAAAGATCCTGAATAGCCTCAGTAATGTTGAGAAAGAAGAACAAAGTTGGAGGTATCACAATACCTGATATCAAACTATACTATAAGGCTATCTTTTACAATACAGCCTGGTATTGGAGTAAGAACACACACATAGATCAAAAACAGAACAGAGAACTCAAAAATAAACTCCTGACTTTATGGTCAATTGATATTTAACAAAGGAGGCAAGAGCATACAATGGAGTAAACAAAGTCTCTTTAATAAATGGTGTTGGGAAAACTGAACTGGTATATGCAAAAAAGTGAAACTAGAGCACCAACTTACACCATATGCAAGAATAAACTCAAAATGGATAAAATACTTAAATATAAGTTGCAAAACCATAAAAATCCTAGAAAGAAACATAGACAGTAAAATCTCAGATATATCGTGTAGCAATATTTTTGCCAATATATCTCCTAAGGCAAGGGAAACAAAGGAAAGAATGAACAAATTGAAGTCCATCAAATTAAAAAGCTTCTGCACGGCAAAATAAACCATCACCAAAATGAAAAGGGACCCCACTGTATGAGAGAACATATTTGCCAATGATATGTCTCATAATGGTTTAACTTCCAAAATATGTAAAGAACTAATTCAACTCAACACAAGGAAGAAAAACAGTTCAGTTAAAAAGTAGGCAAAGGACCTGAGTAGGCACATCCCCAAAGAGGACATACAGATGGCCCCAAAACATGAAAAATGCTCAACATCACTAATCATCAGAGAGATGCAAATTAAAACCACAATGAAATATTACCTCACACCTCTCAGATTGGCTACCATCAAAAACTCAATAACAAATGCTGACAAGAATGTGGAAAAAAGAGAACCCTAGTGCACCGTTGGTAAGAATGCAGACTGGTTCAGACACTTTGGAAAAGAGTATGCAGTGCCCTCAAAAATTTAAAAATGAAACATTCTTTTGACCCAGCAATTCCACTGCTAGGAATATATACTAAGAATCTTGAAACACCAATATTAAAAAAATGCACCCCTATGTATAGCAGTGCTATTTATAACAGCCAAGATTTGGAAACAGACTAAGTGCCCATCAGTAGATGAGTGGATAAAAAAGATGTGATAAATAAAGAACAAATTGATAGTGACCAGAGGGGAGAGGGAGGGGGATAACGGGGGAAAGATGGGGAAGAGTCAAGTCAACAAACATATGTAAAGGACCCGTGGACAAAGACAACAGGGGAGGAGTAATGAAAGTGTAAGGTGGAGAGTGGGTAGGACAGGGGAGAGTAATGAGGGAAAAATGGGGACAACTGTAATTAAACAACAATAAAAAAGAGGTGGTATATTTACACAATGGAATACAACATAGCAGTAAAAAAGAAGGAACTCACCTTTTGTGGCAGCATGGATGGTACTGGAGAGTATTACGTAAAGTGAAATAAGCCAGTCAGTGAAAGACAAATACCATATGATCTCACTTATACATGGAATCTAATGAACAAAATAACAAACAAAACAGAAACAGAAGCATAGTTACATGGAACGGACTGACAGCTGCCAGAGGAGTGGCAGTGGGGACTGGGTGAAAGAAGGTGAAGGGATTAGCCAAAGAACAAATATGAATTACCCATGAACTTGGACAAGGTTGAAGGGATTGCCTGAGGGAGTGGAGGGTGGGATGGGTGTAGGTAGGCAAAAGGAGAAAAAACAAGGACAACTGCAATAACAAGCAATACAATACAATAAAATAAATAAATACTCCAGTCAGAACAAAGAAATAAATATGAAATATATGAGATCAACATGTGAAGTTCACTAGATGAATGGTCAAAGAAAATGAACAACATGCATAGTAGGGAATATACTGTGTATATAAGCATACAAAAAATATGTGTCCTCCGCATAATAAAATTTAAAATATAGTTTCCTCCAGCTTGGTAGGTATGTATATAATTAAGAACACTGTCAGGAAACAGGTCACCATGTAAATTTCTGGTGGAATTTTAGCAAAACACTATGCCAATTGTAACTGCCCTTGGCCCAATTAATTCCATTTGCAGGATATGTGTATCTGTCAATCAGCGTGTTATATGTTTAAGAAGATTCAATTATGTGTATGATGTAATCCCTGCCCTCAAGGAGCCTATAATGTAGCAAAAAAGGCAACTGTATATATAACAAGTTCTTTCATGCAAATAAAGACAAAGAGCTATAGGAACAAAGAAGAGGAGTAGATTTCATTCCATGTGGATGGGACAAGGTGGTAGTGGGAAGAAGAAAGGTATTATGGAGGAGGTATCATTGGCCATGGACCTTGAAAGGTGAATAGAGTTTGGTTAAAAGACATTCCATGAAAGATTCCAAATGCTTAATAAGTGGGGGTGACCAAACAGTCTTGGATATTAATGGGCAGAATGGCTATATAATTATTTGAAACAACCAAAAGAAGTATGTATTTGTGATATAATCTCAAGCCACATAAAACCATTGCTATCTGAAAAAAGTCAGATAGACATTCAGACTGTTGCATATCCACAATGCTTTTTTTTTTCAGTAGAGTTGTTCATGTTCCATAATTTTAAAAAGTCAACAACTATATAAATATGAGTGCTAAGGCAAACCAAAATCATTTGCTCAGAACCTAATCCGGGATTAAACTTTCAGATTCAGCACAGTTATGAATATTGGGTTCCTGCAGTGTCTTCAGGAAAGTAAGAGTAGTAGTTGGGTTTTTTCCACTTTCACATCTCTTATGAACACAAATCATCTGCTTGATGTGCCATCCCCTTCACCCTCTCTTCCCCTTACATCTTAACACACTAAATCCTCTTGTTTTTCACCAAAGAAATTGAAATGCCTAGTCTCCAAAATCCCTAAGTAATGGGACATGAGTTAGAAGGAGTAAGAACATCTGTCTTGTTTTACTAAGTCTACTGACAGGGAAAAAGAAAAGCCCCCAAGATTGGGAATCTTTGCTTATATAAGCTTGGAATTCATCAGCTCTGATTTCTGCCTGCTATATTCTTACCCAAATTTATTGTGTGTTTCTGCTGCAGACATAAATAGAAATGTGAAAAGTAATTTAGAGTTATTCAAAGAAAAACTCACCTCTGTGCTTGAAGCTTTTCAAGTTGATATCTGCTTGGGACCCCAAGCAGATATCATCAGTTTTTACTGTATAACCAAAGTCAGTGGCTCTAGAAAAGGCCCACAACATGGTTTGCTTCCCTCCTCTGCAAATGGAGAGATTTCAACAAAATGCACAATGCCATTAAACTTACCTACAATGTTTTGTTATGTTTATTAAGGGTACATTAGGAATTTCACCCATCTCTCCCAATTATTTCTTCTACCCATATAAATAGTCACTTATGGGCCAACTGTATGGTATCCATATAAGCAATATACAGCATATAATACAGAATCATTCTCTCTACTAGAATCAGAAGTTAATTGAAAAACTACAAGTGCAGTCTCTTTTTTCCTCATTTTGTCTACACTTGTAAATGAGTGTAGTCTATAAGTGTAAATAAGCTCTTTTTTTTTCCTTAATCATACCTTAGGATTGTGCAAATGTTAAAAAAAAAAACTCATGCCACTATTTTTTTCATCCAAATCCCACTCAAATCTGTTTACACATTTTTATTTTTCTAATACCCCTGTGAGATTAGTAAGCCACTGTTGGTACACCCTTACATATCTTGGTTGATTAAGATCAGGCCCTATCTTCAGGCCACATATTAGAACAATGGGCTGACTATCTAAAGAGATGAGCTCTGGCTTCAGCTCTGCCACTAACTAGCCATCCAATCTTTAGCTAATAATTCTCTGTTTCTAGGCCTCAGTTTTCTTATCTGTAAAAGAAGATATTAGACTGGACAACTTACATGTTTTTCTACTTCTAAGATTCAATTAGTTTAGGGTCACAGACATGCTTTAGAGGCAGCCCACTGTTCACAAAATGTATCATTATAAAGTTGGGAATATATGGGCATTTCAGCAAAACAAACTTGAGTCTGAACCTTGAATTTCCACTGTTGGTGTTACTTTCACCTAGTTCACTTCTTTTAGACTTACTCCCCCTTAACTATAAAAAGGAGATAGTACTAACCTCATCTGGTTATTGTGATAATTAAATAAGAAAACACAGGTAAAGAACGTGGCATATGATAGCCCCTCAAAAAATGATAGCCATTATTGGCTGGTATACAGACTAACACACTGTAAATTTCTCTTTGGAACATGTCTGTACATTACTTATTTATAAATATTATATCTTTCTAGCTCTCAAAATAACACGTAAATTTTGGGCCCTTTATATCTAGCAAATATGCTTTAAAATGAAGAATAAAATAAAATAAATGTGGATCTTCTCTACTTTCCCAGTTAAAGAGTAGATTAACGAGAGTTTAATTACTATATTAGTAACCTTATTTTACATATAAGAAAACACAGTGCATTAATGACAGAATTGAATCTACAGCCCAGGTAATCTCATCTCCAGGTCAGTAGACTTTACACATCCAACTGATACTCTTTAGAGTAGGTTGTACTAATATTAACATTTTGTGGTATTGGATAATAATAATAATAATAAATAATTTTAATTCACTCTACTGCTTAGCTAACCTAGGCAACAAGAACAAAACAAATTACTGGAAATCTGAGTAACTCAGGCTAAAACTATTTTTTTTTTGCTAAATTTGAAGGCAAAATAGTGAAATGAAAACACTTGGGTAGTTGAAGAAGAGCAGGGCAAATTTATGTCAACGTTTGCCACACCATACCTACTCTTGTCTTCCTCCAGTTAATCTGAATATCTGAGGGGAGGGTGCCACTCTCCACCTAGCTTGAAATCTAAGATTCACCCTTAATAACTTAAAAATTCCTCCTTTCTTCTCCCCTCCCTTATCCAAATGTAACCAAGTCTTGAACTCTATCTTCTAAATTTCCCTTGATTGTTCAATTATTTCTACTCACTCTGCTAGGTCATGATCTCTTCTCACCTGGCCTACTACAACAATATGCTAAATTATCTCCATTTGTCTTTTCTTATTCCTCCAAAATAAATTAATTATGTATAACCAAATGATGTTTTAAATAAAAAAGTGAAAATTTATGTACTTTTTATTATGTATCTTTCTTTCATACTTTTTTCCTTGAGTCACTATTTCATTTTGATTTGATCAATTTGCTATATAATTATTTTAATTTTCTGCCACAAACATTATTAGATGTTATGACTATAAATTAGTTTTAATAAATATTAAAATATGTCAGATTAACTTACTCAAAAATATTTACTGTCTATTATGTCCTAGGCACTAGGGGCACATAGTGAACAACATAGACAATATCCCTATTTTCAAGAAACATGCATACTTGTGGACAGAGACATATAATAAGCAAATATATAATATAATAAAAATACTACTATATATGTTAAATGACAAGGTGACAAATAAAAACACATTTTAGTTAAATGTAATAAATTAGACATTCATGTTATCTATAAATGACATAAAAGGCCTATTTTAGAGGCATAAAACTATAAGATAAAAGAAAAACAGGAAAGAGTATGAGAACAGCAGCTTTTCTTTAGGAAAAGAACAAATATGAACTGATTTGCAGACCCAAGAAACCTAAATCCTAAATCAGCAATGAGAAAATTGAACAGTATACTTTGTATCAATGAACTCACAAGAGGCTCACAAATTGGCAGAATTAGGTCAGCATCAGGTATTTCTATAACTGAGAGTGAAAATGGAGCCCCCCCAAAAAAAAATCCCACCTGTGAATTTGTCAAAAGATGGTTTCTGAAGCAATTAGGCCTGCAAATACCTTCCTTTATTATTCACAGCTGGATGATTCTCTTATATACTTCCCTCTCACAAAAGACTAGAGATTATTCTCTGATAATTAAAATAGAAGGTGTTTGGACTAGGTGTCTCAGATAGAACTAAGTGTAACAATAGGTGAAAATATAGCTATAGACTGTATGCTGAGACCACCAGATCTCTTTTCCTATTTTGTTTCCAGAAACCTATAGCTGAGACTTGTTTCACCCAGATAGAATATTGGAAGATTATTTTCTGAGAGAATCTAACCATACTTATAGAAAATTACCTAAAAATAATTAGAAGTTAACTAATGGAAATGATCCATTCAAATCATCTGAGACTAAGGTGTACCATGATAAAATAAAAACTCATAGACACAGACAACAGTATGGTGATTACCATAGGGAAAGGGGGTGGGGGAGGTAAAGAGGGTAAAAGGAGGGGCAAATGGTGATGGAAGGAGACCTGACTTTAGGTGGTGAATATACAAGACAATACACAGATGATGTATTATATTGATAGAATTGTACACCTGAAGTTATGTAATTGTTTTTAAAGATTTTATTTATTTTTAGAGAGAGGGGAATGGAGAGAAAGAGAGAGAGAGGAACATCAATGTGCAAGCAACCAGGGACCTGGTAACTAGGGGCCTGGCCCACAATCCAGGTATGTGCCCTGACTGGGAATGAAACCTGTGACCTCTCAGCTTGCAGGCCAGAACTCAATCCATTCTGCCTCACCAACCAGGGCTGAAACCTATATAATTTTATTAACCAATGCCACCCCAATACATTTAATAAAATATCTAAAAAGAGCTGTGGCTATTTTAAATGGCAACAGAAATAAAACTTCAGAAGTAGTGAAAAATGATGTTGAGAAATTCTTATGAAAATGGGACCAAAGAAAGGAAGAGATAGAAAATAAGAAAAGAACTTAGAAGATCAAACCAACATTTCCAACATAACACTGATAGGTTTTCCTGAAAGAGAACAGAGAAAATGAAGTAGGGGAAATTATTAAAAAATTAATATTTAAGTAAAAGTCCCAGAACTAAAGACATAGTTTCCAGTTTAAAATGGACAATTGAGTACTCAACAAAGTGAAAGAAAATAGACACACATTAAGGCATGCCATATTGAAATATAAGTATACTGAAAACCAAGAAAAGATTGTATTTGAAGAACAGAAGTTGAGTAAGAAGTCAAAGATGACAAAGGCTACAGAGATGATCATAGTCATGGCATTGCATACAACCACTGTATCCAATCCATAAAACTTTGCCTATTCTACTCTAAAAGGACATCCAGTATCCAAAGACTTTTGTCTACCTCCACTGTATCATCTTAGCACAATACACTATTCTCTTTCTTGTGGAGTACTACAATAGTCTATAACTGGGCTCTTTACTCCCACTCTGGTCCTCTATAGCCCACCCTCCAGACAGCAGATAGCAGACAGCAGACAGCAGACAGCAGACAGCAGTGTCTTTGCAAAGTGCAAATCAGGCCCTTTTTCTTCCCTTTTTTCCCTTTTTAAATTTACTGTAACTCAGTTGGAATTGTCCCACCTTTTTCCCCATTGCTCACCCCTACCCTGTTCCCCTCCAAACTCCCACATTCAATCCACCCCACCATAGTCCTTCTCCATGGGTCCTTTATATATGTTACATGATTTGACTCTTCTTATTGCCCCCATTATCCCCCTATCCCTTCTCCTGGTCACTGTCAGTTTGTTCTTTATTTCCATGTCTCTGGTTCTATTTTTCTCACTTGTTTTGTTGTTTAGGTTCCACTTATAGGTGAGCTCATATGGTATTTGTTTCTCACTGCCTGGCTTATTTCACTCAGTATAATGCTCTCCAATTCCATCCATGCTGTTGTGAAGCCTTTTTCTTCCTTTTTTTAATCCCCTCAATGGCTTTCTACTGTATCCAGAAATAAATATAAACTTTCACTATAGCATTCTGGACCCCCACCAATAATACGGTCCCTGAATATCTTTTGGCATTAGCATCTGTCTCTCTCACTTTTCCAGCCACACTGATTCTTCATGTTGTATGCATATGCCTAGTACATTTCCCACTTAGGGTTTTTTCACTAATATTCACCTATAATTCTCTAGCTTTGTTTCCACTACCCATCACCTAGGTCTCAGCTCATTTGTCACCTCCTCAGAGAAAAATTCCCTAATCATCTTCTCTAAAGCAGTCACTGACCCAGAAATTCTCTATTTCATTTTATTCACAGCAGTTATCACCATCTAAAACTATATTTTTAAATTCATTTCTCTGTATGTTTACTGCCCATCTTCCCCATTAAAATATAAGCACTATATGCACCTAAAAATAAATTTATCTTTCTTGTTCATCTCTGTATCTCAGCACCTATAACACAACCTCAAATACCATAAATGTTAAATAAATATTGTCATGAATTAATTTACTAATGGATTTACCATCAAGAGTTTTAGTCAATACAGTAAAAGAATACAGCTGCAGATACACATGGTTACATGGTGGGCATACATTATGGAATCCAAAAGGTAACCCATGGGTGAGGATAAACAGGTTCATCAAAATCACACCAGAAGAGGAACCAAGTTATGAACTCTGCTACAAAATCCTCCAGCTTCCTTGTTTCAGTAATTGGGGGTAACAAACATGAAGAGCAGACACACTAGAGAAGAATAAATGCATAAATAATATGACAGAGAGTGTGTATGTGTGGGGTAGGTTGTTTTGATACAAAGGAGGGTAACCAAGTAGCTCCTCACTAACTCAAATTGATAGTATTAGAATCCCTTTCTTTATAGGTCACATGGGAGGCCCTGATTAGGACAGTAATTGTCTTAGTCTGCTCAGGCTGCCATAAAAATTATCACTGCGTGAATTCAAAAACAGAAATTTATTTTCTCTCAGATCTGGAATCTAGAAGTTCAAGATCAGGATGCTAGCATGGTTAGTGTCTAGTGGAGCACTCTCCCTGGCTTACAAATGATCATCTTTTTGCTATGTTCTCATATGGCAGAGAGAGAGAGACAGAGATAGTGAGAGAGAGAGAGGGGTTTGGTTTCTCTTCATAATGAGGGTATTAATGTCGTCATGATCAAACCCCACCCTTATGACTTCATTTAAACCAAATTACCTCTCAAGGGTTCAATCTTCAAATATTACCACATTGGGAGTTAAGGTGTTAATATATGAATTTGGTAGGGGGAGGAAGAAGACACAATTTAGTCCGTAAAAGTAATGAAACTGATAGAAGAGACAAAATGTCAGACAGACCTGCTCTAGATGATAGAGCTGAATGAATAGAATCTATAGCCTCATTCCCCTCTAAATTTACCTAGCTATAGAGCTCACTGAAGCACTCCTACATTTTTAATTATTTAACTCACATCTTATTACCCTTCCACACCACCATGTGCTGGATGGTACAACAAATATAAAGATTGTTGTACTCTAAAGTCATCTAACCCATCAAATTATATAGCCAGGAAAGGAATTCCTTTATTTTTAATAGATAATCAATCCAATGTTGATATTCAGGTAGTAATATGTTCAAAGTCACACAGAAAATAAGATTTCAAGTGAGACTTGGGACGCAGAACACTTGTCCTCCCAGCGATAGGCTTTTTCCTCTGAGGAACTGGCTATTGTTCCAAGAGACCCATGCCTCAGGATAGTCCTAAGAGAATTCAGCAGAGATTTAAGAGCTGCTAAAATTCTGGGTCACTGTGACCCTTACTCTATATTTCACTGTTCAATTCTATCTTTCTGGATACTCTAAGTAACTGAAAATAAGGAAGATCCCCATTCTCCATCAACTTCCAATTGCATTAGGGAAGAAGCACACTGTGTACTTGTTCCCTTGGCACTTTAGGTAGCAAATTTCATATTCTACCAGGCCAATTAGAAGCTTGCAAGCACCTTGTTCTCTTGCCAGCTGTCTTCAAGGACAATATGTTCCCTAAGACCCACATGACAATAAATACTACTAAACATAAACCAATAATTCCAACAGTTAAAAATATCAAGATTACTACTGAGATTGAAGTATTGACTAGAAAAAAAGTCCCAGCAATCTCTTGATTATGAAAAAATAAATCATGGGTGTGGGAACCGTCACTTTCCCAGAAGTTATGTTCTACTGGAAAACATTTTTTCCTTTTTTATTGTTGTTAGGAAAACTTTGATGATAAAAACACACATAATTCTGACTACTCAATCACTCCATGTTGCATTCTATGGTTTACTTTTGTTCAGTTGTTACTTTGAAACACTACTTTGTGATGTAGAGTTGTCATTGTGCAAGTGTGTGCTCTCACTAACTTATGTGTTTCATATAGCCTCTTCTGAGTATGGATTGATTGCCTGTGATTTATTTGGTCTAAATTCCACTTTTTTGCATTTCTTATTACTGACACAATAATTTAATGTTATGGAGAAGCATAAGAGCTAAGGGTTGGCAAAATATGGCTTATGCACCAAATATAGCATGCTAAATAGTAAAATATGATGTCATCTGCTATGATTCTCTGCAACAATAGAAGGTACATGGTTTAACTTGGATGCCCAAATTTCTCTCTCCTGACTTCCTTTCAATAGACCCCTGATGTCCCAGTGTATGCCTATGTAACCATCAAAAAAAACCTTGAAAAAAGTGATAACTGGATTGATCAGGGGCATTGCAATAAATTAGCCCTTACTCTTTCACTCCTTTCAGTGTTTCCTTTTCCCTTTTTTTTTTAATTTTCCTGTTAAAGTTATTTGTGTGAGAGGGAAAGAAGAAGGTAAGAAGGGGAGTCATTGGATCATTGGACTCCATCTGTCAACTGGATGACAGTTAGAGGAGAGAGGAGACCTAAAGGCTGCTTCCTTCACATTATTTCCTCTTCCCTAATCCTAAAGAAGAACTTTAATACTGCCTTCTTCTACCATTAGTAAAATAATGAATAAAATCATAGTACGGTGGTTTACCTTCAAGAGGTTTTCAGTGAGGGTATAAGTATAGGGTATAAATCAGATTGCTTCTGATTTAGTTGGCAAGCTCATAGCTATTCCTAGTGTTTTTCCAAAACTTTTATTGAACATATTATTTGAAACTATGCTGCCCTGGCTGGTGTGGCTCAGTGGATTGAGCACTGGCCTGTGAACCGAAGAGATGCTGGTTCAATTCCCAGTCAGGGCACATGCCTGGGTTGCAGAACAGGTTCTCCACTTGGGGGCATTCGAGAGGCATCCAATTAATGTATCTCTCACATATTGATCTTTTTTCCCCTCTCTTTCCTCCTCCCTTCCCCACCCTCTAAGAAGTAAATAAATAAAATGTTTTTATTAAATAATTTTGAACCTTATTGTTGCTGAAGTACAGTTTTCTGCATTCCCCCCAAACCTCTCTGCCATCCCAGCCATCCCCACCTCCCTCCCCTGTTTCCACACCCCCTTGTTTTGTCCATGTGTCCTTTACAGTTGTTCCTGTAAACCCTTCAAACTTTTCCCTCCATTATACCCTCACCTCTGGTCACTGCCAGTTTGTTCTTCATTTCAGTCTTTTTGTTTATATTTTGCTTGCGTATTTGTTTTGTTGACTAGGTTCCACTTAAAGGTGAGATCATATGGTATTTGTGTTTGACCACTTGGCTTACTTCACTTAGTATAATGCACTCTACTTCCATTCATGCTGTTGCAAAAGGTAGGAGCTCCCTTTTTTCTGCTGCATAGAATTCCATTGTGTAAATATATCATAGTTTTTTGATCCATTCATTTACTGAGGGGCACTTAAGTTGCTTCCAACACTTGGCTATTATAAATTGTGCTGCTATGAACTTTGGGGTGCATAAGTTCTTTTGGATTGGTATTTCAGGGTTCTTAGGATATAATCCTCATAGTGGAATATTTAGAAATCAAAGGCACTTTTGTATACCAACAATGAAATATCAGAAACAGAAATCAGGAAGAAATCCCATTTGCTATAGCAACAAGAAAAATAAAACACCAAAGAATAAACCTGACCAAGGAGGTAAAAGACCTGTACTCAAAAAACCACACAACACTGAAGAAAGAAATTAAGGAAGACACAAATAAATGGAAACATACTGTGTTCATGGATTGGAAGAATTAACATCATCAAAATGTCATAGTACCCAAAGCAATTTATGGATTCAATGCAATACTTATTAAAGTACCAAGGACATACTTCACAGATATAAAACAAACACTTCAAAAATTTATATGCAACCATAAATGAGCCCAAATAGTCACAGCAATTTTAAGAAAGAAGAGCAAAGTAGGAGGGATCACAATACCTGATATCCAACTGTATTTCAAGGCCACTGTAATCAAAACGGCCTTGTACTGGCACAAGATCAGGCACATGGACCAATGGAATGGAATAGAGAGTCCAGAAATAGACCCAAGTCTCTATGGTCAATTAATATTTGACAAAGTGGCAGCAGCATAAAATGGAGCAAAAATAGCCTCTTCAACAAATGGTGTTGGGAGAGCTGGACAGCTACATGCAAAAAATGAAACTCAATCACCAACTTACACCATACACAAAAATAAATTCAAGGTGGGTAAAAGACGTAAATATAAGTCATGACACCTTAAAAGTCCTTCAGGAGAACATAGGCAGGAAAATCTTAAATAAATAAAATCTTAAAAATAAAACTATGCTTAATTTCTTCTCCCCCATCTCCAGTTTCCCAAACTTAATCAAGAACCTACCTCTACCACCACCTCCAGATGATCTTTCTTAGCAAGCACACTTTTCTGTAATAGGCTCCCCACCCACACACACAATATAGATGAACTACATAAACATAGTGTAGTTTTACTGTCATAAACTCTCTCTAAGCTGAAAATTGGGAAACCATGAATTATACATTAAAACACATACAGCCCTGGCTGGTGTGGCTCAGTGGATTGAGTGCCAGCCTGCAAACCAAAGGGTCTCTGGTTGGATTCCCAGTCAAGGCACATGCCTGGGTTTTGGGCCAGGACCCTAGTAGGGAGCACATGACAGAAAACTACACATTGATATATCTCTCCCTCTCTCCCTCCCTCCTTTCTCTTCTGTCTAAAAATAAGTAAACAATACCCAAACTTTTTATGAAGCCAGCATCATCCTAATCCCAAAACCAGATAAAGACACATCAAAGAAAGAAAACTTCAGGCCAATATCACTGATGAGCAAAGACACTGAAATCCTCAACAAAATATCTGCAAACTGCGTCCAACAATACATTAAAAATGTTATAAACCATGACCAAGTGGTATTCATCCCAGGGATGCAAGGTTGGTTCAATAGTCACAAATCACTAAACAAAATACATCACATAAATAAAATCAAAGACAAAAATCACATGATCATATGAATAGATGTGGAAAAAGCATTTGATAAGGTCCAGCACCTATTTATGATGAAAACGCTCAGCAAGGTGGAAATAGAGGGAGCATTCCTCAACATAATAAAGGCAATATATGAGAGACCTACTGCCAACATCCTACTCAATGGGCAAAAACTAATATCTTTCCCACTAAGATCAGGAACAAGACAAGGTTGTCCACTTTCACCACTTCTATTCAACATAGTATTGGAAGTTTTAGCCACAGCAATCAGACAAGAAAAGGAAATAAAAGGCATCCAAATCAGAAAGGAGAAAACAAAACTATCATTGTTTGCAGATGACATGATAATGTACATAGAAAAGCCTATAGACTTGGCCAAAAAGCTGCTCAACCTAATAAATGAATTTGGCAATAGAGTGGGGTACAAAGTCAATGTCCAGAAATCAAAGGCATTTTTGTATACCAACAATGAAACAGCAGAAGCAGAAATCAAGAAAAAAAATCCCATTTGATATAACAACGAGAAAAATAAAATACCTAGGAATAAACCTAACCAAGGAAGTAAAGACCTGTACTCAGAAAACTACACAACACTGAAGAATGAAATCAAGGAAGACACAAACAAATGGAAACATATACCATGTTCATGGATTGGAGGAATTAACATCATCAAATGTCCATACAACCCAAAGCAATTTACAAATACAATGCAATACCTATTAAAGTACCAATGGCGTATTTTGCAGACATAGAACAAACATTTCAAAACTTTATATGGAACTATAAATGACCTCGAATAACTGCTGCAATTTTGAGAAAGAAGAGCAAAGTAGGAGGGATCACAATACCTGATACCAAACTGTATTACAAGGCCACTGTAATCGAAATAGCCTTGTACTGGTGTAAGAACAAGCACATAGATGAATGGAAAAGAACAGAGAGCCCAGAAATCAACCCAAGTCTCTGTGGTCAATTAATGCTCAACAAAGGGGGCAGCAACAAAAAAATGGAGTAAAAATAACCTCTTCAACAAATGGTGTTGGGAGAAATGGGCAGCTACATGAAAAAAATGAAACTCAAGCAACAACTTAAACACCATACACAAAAATAAATTCAAGGTGGATAAAAGATTTAAATATAAGCAGTTACTCAATTAAAGTTCTAGAAGAAAACATAGGCAGGAAAATCTCAGATATTTCAGGCAGCAACATTTTTATTGATATATAGCCTAGAGCAAGGGACATAAAGGAAAGAATAAACAAACGGGATCTCATCAAGATAAAAAGCTTTTGCACAGCTAAAAAGAGTATTAAAATAAAAAGAGAACCAACTGTATGGGAAAACATATTTGGCAACGATACCTCAGACAAGGGTTTAATCTCCAAAATATATAAAGAACTTACACGACTCCACTCTAAGAGGACAAGCAAACCAATTAAAAAATGGGCAAAAGATTTGAACAAACATTTCTCCAAGGAGGACATACAGAGGATCCAGAGACACATGAAAAGATGCTCAATATCACTAGCTATGAGAGAGATGAAAATTAAAATCACAGTGAGATTCCAGTTCACAACAGTCAGAATGGCCACCATAAACAAAGCAATAAACAACCAGTGTTGGAGAGGTTGTGGAGAAAAGAGAACCCTAGTGCACTGTTGGTGGGATTGCAGACTGGTGCCACCACTGTGGAAAACACAATGGAATTTCCTCAGAAAACTAAAAATGAATCTACCTTTTGACCCAGCAATTCCACTGCTAGGATTATATCCTAGGAACCCTGAAACACCAATCCAAAAGAACCTATGCATCCCAATGTTCATAGCAGCACAATTTACAATAGCCAAGTGTTGGAAGCAATCTATGTGCCCATCAGTAAATGAATGGATCAAGAAACTATGGTACATTTACACAATGGAATACTATGGAGCAGAAAAAAAGAAGGAGCTCCTACCCTTTGCAACAGCATTCATGGAACTGGAAAGCATTATGCGAAGCGAAATAAGCCAGGTGGTGAAAGACAAATACCATATGATCTCACCTATATGTGCAACCTGAACAACAAAACAAACAAACACGCAACATATGACCAAAAACTCTGAAATAGAGGACAGGCTGACCAGAGGGGAGAGGGGAGGGAATTTCAGGGGAAAAGGGGAAGGGTTTACAGAAACAAGTATAAAGGACACATGGACAAAAACAGCAGGGGTGGTGGAAATGGGAGGGAGGTGGGAAGGGCTGGGGGGTTGGTTGGGATGGGAGTAAAAGACAGAAAACTACTTGAACAACAATTAAATAAAAAATAAAATATAATAAAAGTGAATCAATAACAAAATCTTTTTTCAAAAACATGCAAACCCCCCACTGTATTAGTTGAAAAGAAATTGTACTGTTTGTACTACCTATCTTCTAGTCATATACAGCCACTTTTCCACCACAAAGATAAAAAGCTTAAAAATACTCAATTAAAAATAATAAAATTATCAAATGTCAGAATGGGAAGGGAGTAGGAAGTAGAGAGATAATTTAGTCTAATCCTTTCATTTGACTTTCTGGAGGTCACTCAGGTAGTTGAGAATAGAAGTGAGACTAAAACCATGGCCATGTTTATGATCTTCTGTATCGAAAAAAATAAACACACACACACACACACACACACACACACACACACACACACACACACACATTCAACCAAGAATTTTAGGAGCAGTAGATCCATCCTCCAAATTAAGAAGCATCAGTTTTTTAAATGTGTTTCCATCCCTCCTACTTCCTGTAAACTAGCAGATTTGTCAAAGCAAAAATGACCCCATTCATCATGTCTGAATGCCCCTGCTCTTTTCTGTATTGCTTTGCTGCTGTTGTCAATTCCCAGGACACTCCCCTCACCAGCCTCTGAACAGCCTCCATGAATGAGCAATTCCTAAATGCATTAGCTATGACGTTTGCAAAGGCAGCCACTTAAAGAAAAGGTCAGTGTCAGTGTACTCTGTTTCCAAATATGCCCCGAAAAAAATCCGGCATTACAATATTGAATACCAATTGCTGGAAGACTTCCAAATATCCTCTAGGAAAGTCCAGGGATCCTTAAAAAATGGAAAAATCCAATGGAAGTTGTGATGTGAAGGGCCTGAAGAGACACCATGTTTCTACTGACCTGGGGAATTGTGCTGAAGGGTCTGCAAGGGGGTGACCACACAACTCCTCAGTACTCTGCTTTTATACTCAGTCATTTAACTCAGGAAGACCCCATACATGGTCTCTGATTACTAAGAATGAAAAGTCAAGTCTCTGAAGAGCCTCCAGAGAAATGGAATTACATGGAAAGTAGTAATTATACAAGGGGGGGTTCCCTAAAAAAACTCAGAATTTATTTTCAAAATATTGTGTATTCATTCTTACATGTTTAAACTTCAGTCACCTTCCAAGTACTCTCTATTTGATGCAATACACCTATCGAGAAATTTTTCCACTGCTCAAAACAGTTTTTAAACTCATTGAATTTGATGCCTTTTACAGCTTCTGCTGTTTTTTGTTTCACCTATTCCATGTCAGCAAAATATTTCCTTCTGAGGACTTTTGTCATCTGTGAATTTTAAAAAAGTTACTCAGGATGAGCCTGGGTGACTAAGGAGGGTGGAGCACAGGGGTCATGATGTTTTTGGTCAAAAACTGTTGAACACTCAGTGCAGTGTTCGCAGGTGCACTCATAAATCACCCATCATGAAATGGACAAACACATTGAAACAGTGTTCAAAAATGTTCACTGAAACCAAATGCAACCTCTCACAAAAATACCAGCTGATACACTCATACACATAGGTTCCTACAGCACTCATCTAGTGGGGGAAGCCTGTACTACAAGGGGACTGCCCTCCAGAAAACAATTTCATTTTATGAATCCCCCTTTGTATATATCCATTTTGCTTTGGATTTCTGATGTTTTTCTTTCACTGGTATCTGTTAGTCTTCTCTGAACTCTGAACTTTCTACGACACAAAATTACATTTTCTGTTTCTCTTATATGCTGCCAATATCATTATTCAGACAGTATACACAAAGATATTCACAATTACACCCATACTACTACCCTCTTGTCTCACCTTCTACTCCTCTCTCCAGTGCCTATACCCTCCTTTTCATTCTTTAAGACTCACTTAAAAATTATTTTCTCTTTAAGTCTTCCATGGTCCTTACTGCCACCCAACATTAATTGTTCTCTCTATATTTTTCTATTAATTCA
This sequence comes from Anoura caudifer, assembly GCA_004027475.1. NCBI lineage: Eukaryota > Metazoa > Chordata > Mammalia > Chiroptera > Phyllostomidae > Anoura > Anoura caudifer. Next base: position 50,449 of record PVKU01008337.1, read on the forward strand.
ATTATTCACAAATTACTAAGTACCAACTATTTGTCAGTTACTTTGCTAAAGCTTCAGGAATGCAGCAGAAGATACATATAGTCACTGACATAGAATTTACAAGATAACAGGAAAGATCAGTAATTGCAATAAATACTTCTCATAAGAGAAGTACAATTGACTATGAGGTGTCACTGCAAGGATATGACATAGTCTAGAGAGGTCAGAGAAGATTTACCTAGAAAAGGAGCATTTACATTGAGACCTGAAGTAATAATATGAACTAGACTGATATACAGGGAATTGCCTACCAGACAGAGAATATGAATATATAAAAACCAATAAGGCAAGGAGGAACTTGGGTCTTACAGGAACTGAAAGAAGGGGAGAGTAGCACAACCAAGGATTCAGAAGGCCAAGTACTATACCCAATATTAATAAATCTGAATCTTAGATTAAGAGAGTAGGAAGTCACTGAAAAGTATTAACCAGGGGACTGTTTGTAGGGAATAAAAATAGATGCAGAAATATGTAGCTTGGACTACAATGATGGAGAGCAGTGAATACATTTGATAGATATTTGAGATGGGAAATCTATAGGACTTTAATAATGGGATCTAAGAAAAAAGATGGAAGGTGTCAAAAATGACAAAAAAGATAATGTTTTATTTGCTTGATGTAAGGAATAATAGAGAAGGGCCAAGATTGGTTTCAGGAGTGGGGTGGGTCAAACTCAAATAATAAGTTTGACTTTAGAAATATAAAATCAGAGGTGTTTATAAGATACACATGGATATAACAAATAGGTATATCTCTCTGGAGCTCAGAAGAAACAGCTAAATTAAAGATAAGAAGCAGAATCATCAGCTTAGAGTTGATAATTGAAGTCATGGAAGTAGATAATTTTATTCATGTAAAAGAGTAGATTTGGCAAAGAAAGTCCCTGTGACATCACAGAAAATGCTTAAAATTTTTATGGAGGAGTCACAAATGGACCTGAAGAAATGATCAGAAAGATAGAAGGAAAACCAGAGGAGTGAGGATTCTCAAAACCCAAGGCAAGAGAGTACATCAAGAAAGAGGATGATCATCTGAGATGAATATTGCTGAGTTACCAAGAAGGGTGGATTTAGAAACATGGGTATCATTCTGACCTTATCAAGAGCTATTTCAGTAGATTTTTGTGGGACAGAGGAAAGATTGGACTCGGTTGAGGTGAATAAATGGAGCCATAAATGCAGACAATTCAAGAAATTTGTGTTTAATGGTATGAATGAGACTGTAATGTAGGGATTACTTAGGGGGCTAAGGAATGCAGAGGGTTTTGCTTATCTGTTTCTTTGAACATAGAAAAGGCCATACTATATTGAAAAAAAAAAGAAAAATCCAGTGGAGAAGGATTGATTTGAAGATACAAGAAAAATTTTTTCAGGTGGTAATTATGGATTTTATTCCAGACAACTAACAAAGCCTCTCTAAGTAATTCTTACAACTTCCCTTCAGTGATATCTTGAAGGTTGTTAAGCTCTTATTAATGCTTCGACCAGGAATACTTACCTGTGAATTTCTTTCTTTTTTGTCTTGATTTTCTTTTTTTATTGTTGTTCAAGTAGAGTGCTCTTCATTCCTCCCCTGCTCCCCACCACCCCAATGATCTCCACATCCCACCCTTGACACCCCCTCTTGGTTTTGTCCACGTGTGCTTTATAGTTGTTCCTGAAAACCCTTCCCCCTTTCCCCCCATTATCCCCACCCACCTCCCCTCTGGTTACTGTCAGTTTGTTCTTCATTTCAACATCTCTGGTTATATTTTGCTTGCTTGTTTGTTTTGTTGATTGGGTTCCAGTTAAAGGTGAGATTATATGGTATTTGCCTTTTACCACCTGGCTTATTTCACTTAGCATAAAGCTCTCCAGTTCTATCCATGCTGTCACAAAGGGTAGCAACTCCTTCATTCTTTATGCTGTGTAGTATTCCATCATGTAAATGTACAGTAGTTTTTTGATCCATTCATTTACTGAGGGGCACCTAGGTTACTTCCAGCATTTGACTATTGTAAATTGTGCTGCTATGAACATTGGATTGCATAGGATTTTTTGGATTGGTGTTTCAGGGTTCTTAGGATATAATCCTAGCAGTGGAATTGCTGGGTCAAAAGGTAGATTCATTTTTAGTTTTCTGAGGGAATTCTATAGTGATTTTCACAGTGGGGGCACCAGTCTGCAATCCCACCAACAGTGCACTAGGGTTCTCTTTTCTCCACAACCTCTCCAATGCTTGTTGTTTGTTTCTTTGTTTATGATGACCATTCTCAACAGTGTAAAATGGTATCTCACTGTGGTTTTAATTTTCATCTCTCTGATAGCTAGTGATGCTGAGCATCTTTTCATATGCCTCTGGGCCCTCTCTATGTCCTCCTTGGAGAAGTGTCTGCTCAAGTCTTTTGCCCATTTTTTTAATTGAGTTGTTTGTCTTCCTAGAGTGGAGTTCTGTGAATTTCTTATTTATTTTGGAGATGACCAAGTCTCTATGGTCAATTATTATTTGACAAAGGGGGCAAAGGCATAAAATGGTGTAAAAATTGCCTCTTCAACAAATGGTGTTGGGAGATCTGGACAGCTACATGCAAAAAAATGAAAGTCACTAACTTACACCATACATAAAAATAAATTCAAGGTAGATAAAAGACTTGAATATAAGTTGTGACACCATAAAAGTTGTAGAGGAGAACATAGGCAGGAAAATCTCAGATATTTCATGCAACAATATTTTTACTAGTATGTCCTCTAGAGCAAGGGACATAAAGGAAAGAATAAACAAATGAGACCTCATCAAAATGAAAACCTTCTGCATGGCTAAAGAAAACAGCATTAAAATGAAAAGAGAACCAACTGGGTGGGAAAACACATTTGCCAAAGGTACTTCAGGCAAGGGTTTGATCTACAAGAAAGAATTTAACTGATGGCACGTCTCCTGGGAAGGTAGAAGGGGAAGGGATCCAGAATATAGGTGAAGGAACTGGCATTTAAAGGAGAAAATTATATTCTTCCACAATAACATTAAGAAAGAGGATGGTAAAACTTTCATAGTCTCTAGGTTTGGAGGTAGAGTTGAATAGGTGGTGAAAATCTTTGCTGGAATTTTTGAGGACAGAGAATTATGGGAGAGAAATTTGAGAAGGTAATTTTTAATCAACTTCTCAGAATGCCTTTTTTATTCTAGAGCTCCCTCATGGTTGCTAAAGGGTGGTGTCATGTAGTGGCTAAGACAATGGGATCAAGAACTCATTGAGGTTTCTGGTAAGAACCTTGGCTCTGACATCAACTAGTTATATGACCTTGGATAAACCACTTAACTTTTTAAATTTTCTGTTTTATCATCTGTGAAAAGAGGATCATATTTTTACTTACCTTGTAATTGTATTATGAAAATTAATTAATTGAGCTAATATTTATGAGGGGCTTAAAACAGTACTTGACAAATAATAAGCATTCTGTAGTGTTGCTTTCATTATTAATGCTCTTTACATATCACCTGAGTTAGTTTGTTATTGGATTACATGGAGATGAAAAAGGCAACTATTAGAAATGAAGCTTTTCTCTAAAAGTTGATATTTTAATTTTAGTTTTCTACCTGGAGTAAAAACACAACAGATAGATAAGTTTGTACACACGCACACAAACACACACACTTTATTCCAAGAAAACAGTGAATAGTAATATATCCCAGTGGGGAGGATTCAGTGGGGATAGAATTGAGAGTGTTTTCTAATAAAGAGCCTAGAGGAATGTGTCCTAAGCCCTAGGGTGATCCTTTTCTAAATCCAGAAGCAGAGACAACATCACCAGTTGAGGTTTTCAGTTCTATTCTAGCCCTCTGCCTTTTTATAATTTAGGAGGAGAAAGGGTTCACATTTGTGGCTTGAGAATACCATTATTTTTTTAAGTGGAGGCAGTGAAACTATTTCTTTCTGATACAGATTTGGAAATAGCCACAAAATATCTGAGTAAGTTCCATAGGAGATGGACCTCAACTTAAATACACAAATGTTCACTCCTCATTTTCTCTTCAAGATTACTGGGCCAGTCCCTGACTGGTGTGGCTCAGTGGGTTGGGTGTCATCCTGCAGATGGAAAAGTCACTGGTTCCATGCCCAGTCAGGGCCCATGCCTGGGTTTCAGGCCAGGTCCCCATTGGGGGCGTGCAAGAGGCAACCAATGGATGTTTCTCTTGCACATTGATGTTTCTCTCCCTTTCTTCATCCCTGCCTTCCCCTCTCTCTAAAAATAAATAAATAAAATCTATTTTAAAAGAATATTGTGCCAAATTAGTAATTAGAATATAAAGGTTGATAGACCGAACATACTTTTCTTCCTTGTAAAAGATGGGAGCAGCTTAGGGAGAGTATATGAGAACAAGCAGTTAAATGGAAGTAACTGATATGGTGCCTAGATAGTCAAGTCAAAAAATTGGTTTGTCAAACGTTTCTAATACACTTTACATTAGTGAAAAGTGTATAGACTAAATGTACATAATAATATGTTAGTTTATCCTTTTCAATATGTTCTGTATGTGTGAAATGGCTAAATGTTGTCTAGCAGAGCTCCTGGCAGACCTGATCCTGCTTGACTTGTGATTAGCATATTTATTTGTTAGTATGCAAATGAATACTGCTCTAGTACTTGGGAAAAATGTGTTGTTAAGTAACAGCAAAATTTCTCCTGTAATTTTGGTGCAACTATTCATTAGTGTTGTCAATTTCTTTTTTTTTTTTCAGAGAGTACAAAGTTAAACAGCAAACAAGCAGAAGTGCATTAATTTATACAACAGTAGTCCAGTTGTGTTAGACTGGGAAGATGGTGTGAAGACACAGCAGATCTTTGAGTAAGTAGCAAGTGTGTAAAATGGATCCCTCAGCAACATAGAAAAGGCACTACTTGGAATAAGTAAAGACAAACCTTTCCATTTATAAACAAATATGGTAAAAAACACTTTGTCATAAAGATTCAAAGTCCTGCCCCACCATTTACTAGCTTTATGGCTTTGAGCATGCCCTTATGTGCCTAGAACATAGATGGGGAGGATTTCACAAACATGAATATATAAGTAACATAGTGGCAATGTAACAGCAGTTGAACAAGAGGGCTATGAAGTCAGACTGATTTCAAAATTTTGACTCTACTACACTAGCTATGTATCACTATTATCAAGCTATTTTCTTTAATCCTTGATTTCATCTGTAACTGAAACATCTTATTAGTAGACCTTATTAACCCAAATGTTTGTGGTGACTATTTAATAAAATAATCCCTGTAAAGCATTTAGTAGACAGTCTGCAACATAGTAAACCTTCAGTAAATCCCAGTTTTTTGTGTTGTTTTGTTTTGCTTTGATTTGGATTCAGAATAATATTTTATTTCAATGAAGTTTTCTCCATGACAGTTTTCATCTGATATAACTATAAAACCTCCAAATTTCAAATAATGAACACTAGCTCTTAAAGTGTTAACCCTGAACTTTCTTCATTTTGACGTATGTCCAATCAATTCCACTATAAATAGCCTTGTTAAAGACCCTAAACTTTACATCTGTATTGTTAATTCCCTCAACATTCTTATGTGAATTTCCAACAGCATTTAATGCACGTAAGTAATTTGTCCTTGTGGAGATATGAAAACTGAAAAGTTTTTAGAAAGTTGTGAGGGAGAATTTTTACTTAAAAATAAAATGTTGAATCAGGTGTTACAAAGAGACTGTGACATCTCTGTCCGTGTAATAGTAAAACATGATCTGCTAAACTGTCATATGCATATTGAATACTCAACTGCCCAGAGACAAGGCTGGGTTATAGGTTCTTTGAATATTTCTTTTTGCTGTTAGAGTCTTTGATTTTTCCAAATTAGTGAATGATAGCAGCCACTATTTGTTCAGCAATAGCTAAAATACAGATTGAGCATTTTATATATTTTCCTGCAGTCCTTGCAAAAAAAAAAAAAAAGTGCTCATTCTCCACATTTTATAATTGAGGAAATAGACTAAGAAAAGTACAAATAAGAGATCCTGAAGATAGTTAATGGTGAATTCAGAATATTCATTTATTCATTTATTTACTCATTCTTATATAAATTGAACCAATGTTCATTGAACACCTACTATGTGCTGGGCACTGTTTTTTTAGCAATGGTATACAGCAGTGAACATAATAGATAAAATGTATGCCCTTATATAGCTTGTATTTTAGTTGGCAGAGAATACAACCCAGGACTATGTATTTCTAAGACCTGATTCAGGTTTATAATCTAGTACAATGTCCTCTGTCTGGCTTTTGTGTCACATTACCATTTTACAGTGAAGTTAAATTTTTCCATTTTTAGACACAGTAGAAACATGCATCAAGGAAACCAAACTATCTGAATTCTTCCTCCTGGGACTGATTGTAAAGTCTCAAAAGCAGCAGCTCATATTTATGTTGTTTTTGTGCATGTATCTGGTCACCATAATAGAAATATTACTTATCATCCTGGCTATTATCAATGATGCTCACCTCCATAGCACCATATACTTCTTCCTTGCCAATCTAACCTTCACTGATATCTGTTTCACAAACTCTACCATCTCCAAAATATTGGTAGGCTTCCAAAACCAGAGCTTAACCATCTTCTTAGCAGGATGCCTTTCACAAATGTACTTTTTTTATGTTGCTGGTGGACCTGAACAATTTCTCTTGGCAGCCACAGCATATGACTGGTACATTGCCACTTGTCATCCATTACACTGTGCTGCACTACTGAGTACCAAGTATTGTGACCTGTTGGTAGTGCTTCACAGGTCATTTCCAATATTGTCTCAATACTGCATTTTAATCTGCTGAACCTCTTGACTTTCTGTGATCAGAGAGGAAACCCACACTTCTTCCATGACCTGAAACACATTTTAAAACTTGCTTGCCCATACACCCAGATCAACAACCTGACAATCTTTGTCCCTGGGGGAGCAACACCTTCACCTTTATTCTTGTCTCCTATGGCATTATTGGTTGCATAGTACTTGGGGTTCCTTTAGCCAAAGGGAAGTGGAAAGTATTCTCCACTTGTGGTTCCCATCTCTTAGCTGTGTCTTAGCTGTGTCCAACTCTTCTATGGATCCATTGTTGTGGTCTACTTTCTCCCCTCTTCCACCTCAGCAGAAAAGGCTAAGGTGGCAGCTATCATTTATGCAATTATAACTCCCATAATGAAACCTTTTACCTGTAATCTAAGAAACAAGGACATGAAAACAACACTGAGGAGACTATTCAGCAGGAAAACATATTTTTGGAGATGGCGAGCTCTGCTATAAAAGACACCTGTATCAACTTCTTAGACTTCAATGAGCACATAGAAAGTCCAAAGTTTCAGGCTACTGTGCTACCCTGGCAGTTTTTACCCATCCATTTTTTTGCCTTCAATCCAAGACTGTAGATCACACTCATCTCTCCATAAAAGCATAAACAAAACAAAAATGTTCCTTTATTCAAAGTCCTTCACCACTTACATGCAGAGTGTTATCTGAATAAATTAACAGTTGTATAGTCAGGACTTAATAATTTTTCTTTAATTTTGGGGTTGTTCTTCCTTTCCCTCTCTACCAAACCCTACCTGCTAGATCATTGATGGATGGAAGGAAGGAAGGAAGGAAGGCCCCAAGAGGCAACTGATCAATGTTTGTCTCTCACATCGATGATTTTCTCCCTCTCTCCCTTCCTATTTCTCTAAAATCAATGAGCATGTCCTCCGGTAATGATTAAAACAAACATTCTGAGACAGAAGGCTGTGAAAATGCCACACTGGGTAGGTGCTGCTAGGAGTCCAAAATAGATAAAAAGAAACATAAAGAATATCAGATATTAAACATACACAAGAATCTCAGAGCTTGAGAAATATAAGGATTTTTGTGTGCATATGAAAGCAAAGATATATCTGAGTCCTTTTGTATTTGTGTAATATCCTAATGTTTGATCATGGATGAAACTTCAGGCTTTTCATGCACCTGGAAATGCTAAAAGTTATCCCATTGAGTTATACTGTCTGAATTGAATGAACCTAGCTCTTTGTTTCATGACACCTTCAGAGCTGAGTATATGACATTGTGGTTACACAGGCACCACAATGGTTTAGTCAGTGCTACTCAAAGTGTAGTTTGCAGACCTATGATAACCACAAAACTATTTGTTACTGATTGACAGAATGATTGAGGTGAGATAGATGTAGAAATTGAGATGAAAATCTTGCCATTTGCGATGGCATAAATGGACCTTGAAGGTATCATGCTAAGTGAAATAAGGGGGACAGAGAAAGACCAATACCATATGACTTCACTCCTATGAATGAGGAATGGAAATCTAAAGAATAAATGTGGAATCTAAAGAATAAAACAAACAAACAAAAAACTCCCAAACTCACAGATAAAGAGAATAGATTGATAGTTACCAGAGAGCAGGGAGGTTGGAAAAGGTGAAGGTTTTAAGAAATACAAATTGGTAGTTAACAAAATAGTTATAGAGATGCAGAGTAGCATAAGTAATATAGCCAATCATGTTATAATAATTATGTATGGTGCTAGGAAAGTACTTGAAATACCATGGGTGATCATTTTGTAAAGTATATGATTGTCTGGCCACTATGCTACACACCATGCTAATGTTAGTGGCCACTATGCTGGCCACTATGCTAATATTATTTTGAAAATAATTCAAAATAATATTTAATATATATTCTAATAGAAAAATTAAATTGGAAAAAGAAGAAAATTTAAGGATATTACTATTTTTCACAGTGGCTTCAGCAGTCTATATTCCCATCAACAGTGTACTAGGTTTCCCTTTTCTCCACATCCTCACCAGCACTTATTGTTTGTTGATTTTTTTATGATGGCCATTCTCACTGGTGTGAAGTGGTATCTCATTGTGATTTTAATGTGCATCTCTCTGATGGCTAGTGATGCTGAGTATCCTTTCATATGTCTCTGGGCCCTCTGTATATCCTCCTTGGAGAAGTGTCTGTTTAGGTCCTATGCCAATTTTTTAATTGGATTGTTTGTCCTCCTAAAGTGGAGTCATGAGTTATTTATATATTTTGAAGTTCAAACCTTTGTCTGATATCATCAAAATAAAAAGCTTCTGCACAGCTAAATAAAATAGCATTAAAATGAAAAGAGAACCAACTGTATAGGAAAACATATTTGCAAATGATACCTTGGAGAATGAATATATATATATATATTTATAAATTATATATAAACATATATATATAATTTTCTCCCCACCCCAGAAATATATTCACCAAATAAAAACAGGAGTGTACAGGGAAAGGAGTAATGAATGGGAATGTTGACATACCAATAACATTATATTTCAGTTCTCTGGTCATACTTTAAGGCCAGAAGAGGCCAAAGCAAATAGTGTTTAGCCTAAGATGTTGATAAGATGACATAAAGTATTCTGTAGTACTTGAAGTGCAAGTAGGACTATCAAAGAGAAGCCTCTGTTCTTATGCTGCTAAGTTTTTCACTTGGGAGAAAAGGGAGCTCTTTGAAACATGGGGCTTCTAGAAAGTGGAAGCTATGTCTTATATCACCTCTAAGACCCAACTTTCCAACCTAGTACCTTTCACAAAGTAGAGGCTAAAATTCCTTGTGAAATGAATAAATACAAATTTGCCTATAGGTCCAAGATTTGTGGCAGGATTATGACTGAGTCTGGAATTTCAGACAAATCAATTTTCTGCTCCCAGCACATCTGGAGATTCAGCAAATCTGAATGGATATTCCATGGCCAGAACAAATTTATTTGTAGATAAAGTCTGTAGTAGCTTATAGGATATGGTTTGAGATGCCTCAAACTACCCCCCCCAAAGTATGTGGCATATTTATAAGATTGTATATGAAGAAATGAGGAAATAAATGTCTTTATTCCATATGCATCTGCTTATTATGCACACAATGCCAGTTTGAAAAAAATGGTTCCTATCACTGGAAGCTTGCCATAGTGTAGGACAAACAATCTTGATGCAGACCACTCAACAACAAAAGAAAAAAAAACACATTAGCTAAATATACTAATAAATGAATGATGTTTTTACACTCCAATACAGAAAAGAATACCTACTAGAAATTATGGTGAAGGAGACATTTTTTTAGAGTAAATCAACAGAAACAGAATCAAATAGACTTAGCTTTGAGTCTCATCTCTTATTCATAGCTGTACGACCTTGGGTAAGTCACTTTGCTTATTTAGTTTTCAAATTTCTATTTGTGAATAATATTTATTTCACTTATTTCTTTCAGAGATTTATAAAATCTTCAGTATAAAACCTCTGGTGCATGATACCTGCTTAGAAAATGTGAATATCCTCTCTTCGTTCCTTCTTATACATTTAGACTCTGAGTGTCCAAAAGAAAATCAAGTCTGTTCCAAGTCACCTAGAAGCTTACTTCAAAGATGAGATTTTAAAAGCTTTATGAAGAAGGAAAGATGATAACTTGAAAATAAATGTAAATGTGGAAGTGGTATGGAGAATCAGAGGAAAGATTTAGTCCAAAGTAATGTAATTATGTATCAAATATTAAGAAAAATAAGAAATTTCCTAAGCATCTTCTTGTGTAGTTTGAACCGAGACTGGCCTTTTCAAGAAATTCATCACTTGAATTTTTCTTAAGCAATAAATAAATGGGCTTAACAAGGAATTATTACCATATAGAAAATGGATGTGGCTCTACCATGGTCCAGAGAATGGTTGGAAGAATGTTGCATGAGTATATGGCAGCAGACAAGTATGGAAATAAAGGGGGGTAAGCATTTGGATTTGACTGCAACTGAGAGGATCCTTAGGAAGGTGACAATGATGAACATGTAGTAGGAGACAAGGATCACCTGAATGATATCACCCTTGATGATAAAGAACAAATAATTTATTATGTGAGTGTCTGAGCAGAAGAGTATCAAGGGTGGGGAAATGTCACAAAAGAAGCTGCTGATAAATTAGACACATAGAAGTCAAATATAAAGGCTGAAGTTCCTAAAAATGCAGTATTGATAATTCCATTCATGTAGCATGCAGCCACTACTTGGATGCAATAAACCTGGGGCATGGGGACAAGATAGTGCAGGAGATAGTAGTGTAAAGTTCTTAGGCTAGGAAATGTAAAAGTAGCGTTTAGTACTCAGTAAAATATTGACATTTGGCTCACACGGACAGAATAAAAAATGATCTCTTTTTTCTGCCAAAAATTTTACCAGCACCTTGGAGACTGTAGCAGGGGATAAGCAGAAATTTGTGAAAGATAAGGTTCAGAAAAACAACTGTATGGGAGTTTGGAAATTGGGCTAATATTCATGAGGATTATTAGTCAAGATTTCTTACCAAAGAATCTTTATATACTGAGATGGGTACCCTAATGTGAACACCTTGAATTGCCATCACAGGTAATTCTAGGTAAAACAAATTCTGTCACCAAATTTTGTCAACAAACTCATTATTTAGTACATTCATGGTCACAACTGATGCATCTTATTAGCTCAACAGAAGAATATTGTATTGGCAAAAATATCAATAGTTAGAATTTCTGTACATGTGTACGCACAGTCTCTGTATATATGTAGAACATAGATTGCTGCTTGATACAAGAATACAGGTTATCTTACTCAGTTTGGGCCTATATAACAAAGTACCATACTGAGTGGCTTAAACATTTATTTTTCACAGTCCTGGAGGCTGGGTAGTTTGTGATCAAGATGATGGAAGATTTGGTGTTTGGCGAGAGCTCCTTGGTTTGCAGTAGACAGCTGCCTTCTTTTGTACCTTGACATGGGAGAGCAGAAGAGGGAGAGACAGAGAAGAGAGGGAGCATGATAGAGAGAGAGAAAGGGGGGGATAATATCTATTCCTCTTTTAATTTTTTAAAGATTTTATTTATTTATTTTTAGAGAATGGAAAGCAGGGAGAAAGAGAGGGAGAGAAACATCATCTCTCATGAGCCCCCTACTGGGGACCTGGCCCACAACCCAGGCATGTGCCCTGACTGGGAATTGAACCAGAGACCCTTTGGTTCACAGACTAGCACTTAATCCACTGAGCCATACCAGCCAGGGCATATTCCTTTTTTACAAAGACATTAACCCTATCATAAGGGCCTCATTTTCATGACCTAATCAAGCCCTAATTAACTCCTGAAGTTTCCATTTCCAAATGCAATACAATGGGCCTTGGAGTTTCAACATATGAATTTGGGGGGGGGGGACACAAATATTCAGTCATAGCACAAGCCTTTATTTCTGTAAGCCTGAAGCAAAGATCTCCCTTTAAGTTTCACCTGGAAAACAGTATTAACTGGGTATATGATGCCAACCAAATCAATCAATTGTCCAAATAATTAGCTTCATAGCCTCTTACATCTCCTACATAGACCATAGCCTGGTGCTTTGCACGCAACATATGCTTCAGAAATTTTCATACTTTTTGTATGTGTAATCCCACTTTTGGGAAAGTAATCCAAGGTAATCCAGGAGATGGCAGCATAGGTAAATATGGCTGGCCTCCTTGCACAAACACATCAAAAATACAGCTAAATTATGGAAGAATCATCACTCAGAACCACAGAAATGGAGTTGAATGGAAGTCAGACAACTATGGAATTAAGGAAACCACATCCATCCAGACTGGTAAGAGAGATGGAGATGTAGAACAAGCTAGTCCTACATCCATGTGTGGTGGATAAAAATTAAGTAGGTATATTTCAGGAGAGAGGAGTCCAGCCCCACAACAGGCTCCACCAGACAAGGGTTCCAGTGACAGGAAGATAAGTCCCCATAACTTCTGGCTGCAAAAACCAGCATTGATTGAGTTGGTAGAAGAAAATTCTGGAGTTCCAAGCAGTCCCTCTTAAAGAATCCACACACAAATTTACACAGACTTACTCTATCTGACCTCCAGCACTGGAGTAGCTGCTTGAAAGGTACCAGTGGCATACAGGGAGAAACTAAAGTGTCTGGCATCAACAAGAGAGCCTGGGGATAGCTTTTTCCCAGAGAGAAAAGTGGGCAGGGCCACAAAGCCAGGTGAATGCCACATATCCATCAACCAAGCTAACAATGTTTGCCTTGCCCTAGAGATCCCCTGAGGCTCTGTCCCACCCAACTTACAGCTGTTAACAGTAGCTTTTCCATATGAATGGCTAGTCTTGGCTGTGCTTCACAACTTCCCATATTCTTTCAAGCAATCAACATCTGGCCTCAGTGAGCTCCAGTCCCTGTACCACTTGCTAAGTGGCCCCAGGATGGCACTGGCAGCAGCCAGCCTAGATTCATAGATTGGCTTCACCTGGGAACCTCCAAGCCCAGCACAAGTAGCAGCCATCTCAGATTGTTCTATAGCTCAGGCAGTGTGGCCCTGGACAAAACACAGGTCAGGGTGAACTTGGACTGCACTACCCAGGAAACCCCAGGGCCTGCACAACCAGTGGACAGCTAAAGAACACATCAGAGCACCACCACACTGGCCCTGCACAGCTGATCCTCCACAGAGGGTGGAGGCTGGTGATCAGTGGTCACAGCCAGTCCTTGCAGCTGACTGACCTGAGTAAATCCCTCTCATTAATCTTCCAACAGTAACCAAGACTCACCTACAAGAGGAGGTTGTACTCAGCCCACACAAGGGGCATACCTCAAGTACTCAGCTTTAGTAATAGGGGAGGTTTTGCCACCGGATCCTACAGGACACCTGTTATATCAGGCCATACTACCAAGACAAGGAATCATGTCAGCTCTCCCTAATACATACAAACAAATACAGGGAGGCTGCCAAAATGAAGAGACAAAGAATCATGGCCCAAATGAAAGAAAAGATCAAAATACAGGGAAAAAAAAATAGAGTGGAGGAAGTCAAGAACCAAATCAATAACTTGGAACATAAGGAAGAAACCAATCAGAACAACAAGAAAAAAGAATCCAAATAAAAGAAGATAGTATAAGCAGCCTCTGGGACAACTTGAAGCATTCCAACATTTGCATCATAGGGGTACCAGAAGGAGAATAGAATGGGAAAGAAATTGGAAATGTATTTGAAAAAATAATGAAAGAAAACTTCCCTAATCTGGCAAAGGAAATAGACATGCAATCCAGGAAGCACAGAGATTCTCAAACAAGAGGGATGCAAAGAGGACCACTCCAAGACACACCATAATTAAAAAGCCAAAGGTTAAAGATAAAGAGAGAATCTTAAAAGCAGCAAGAGAAAAGGAGTTAATCACCTACAG
>PVKU01008337.1:64816-75202 GCA_004027475.1 Anoura caudifer
AAAAAAAAAAAAAAAAAAAAAAAAAAAAAAAAAAAAAAAAAAAAAAAAAAAAAAAAAAAAAAAAAAAAAAAAAAAAAAAAAAAAAAAAAAAAAAAAAAAAAAAAAAAAAAAAAAAAAAAAAAAAAAAAAAAAAAAAAAAAAAAAAAAAAAAAAAAAAAAAAAAAAAAAAAAAAAAAAAAAAAAAAAAAAAAAAACTAAAGGAGCTTATTATCACCAAACCATTATTGTATGAAATGTTAAAGGGACTTATTTCAGAAAAATAAGATCAAAACTATGAACAATAAAATGGCAAAAAATACATATCTGTGAACAATTGAATGTAAAAAACAAACCAAACAAAGAAGAACAGAGAGAGAAAAATAAATAATGAGAGTGTTTTGATGGTTGCCAGTTGGGGGAGGGTGTGTGAGAATAGATGATAAGGTGAGGGGATTAAGAAGTACAAATATGTAGCTACATAATAGCCATGGGGATGTAAAATACAGCATAGGAAATTGAATAGCCAAAGAACCTAGTCATGACCCATGGACAGGGATAATGATATGGAGATTGCTGAGGGAGTGGGGGATGCTGAATAGATGGGGGCAAAGGGGAAAAAGTTGGGACAACTGTAATAACATAATCAATAACATATAATTCAATAGAAAAAAAGCATCACTGTCCCTGATTTTATAAATGAAATTATGTTAAACTTTATGTAATGGAATTATATAGCATATCAAAAATGTAATCCAAAAGAAGAAAATGTTTACTACAAAGTCTTCAACTCTGAAGGTTATCGTATTTCCTAACTCACTGGTGTTTCGCGTATTCCACTATGCATTTACAAGTGCTTGGTTTCTGAAGTGCATTAACTCATTCGTGTATATTTACTGACAATCTTGCCTAGGCCACACAGTGTTTTACATTCTGGTAGCACATATATGAAATGTACAAATCCAGCCCTGAAGGAGTTTATAGGTTACAGATGGAAATAGTCACAATACAGGATAAGAAGTACTTGTAGGGAACCATATGAGCACTGCGTCCAGATGTGTAGTGACTACACCTACTGCACTTTTGTGGGAATTTGGGACACAATGTCTTGAGATTGTTGAAGAACTTAAACTGACATTCATATTGCTTTGGAATGGTACCATTTTGAGGTGAGTAATCTGCTAATTTAACATAACCATGAAATTGAAATTCTCTATGTCTTCTAAGACATTGTTACACAGTACTTTAGTACATGGTACCCTCCTTACTTCTGCTGAAATTTTGTACTTTCCAAACATACATGTTTGTTTAAAATTAGGCTGTTCTGGTACATCCAAAGAAAGGATCTCCCAAGCCCTCAGCATTAACTCGAATCTATTTTTTTAAATTGTAGAAACAGTATATACACAAGCAATGGAGATTACCAGGAAATGGAAATAGCCTATATCCTTGAGAGCAAATGAAGCAGAAAGCTAAGAGGGAAAAAATGTCTTTGTTTCACCTTTCACAGAGGTCAGAGAATCTTTGCTAACACTACCACAGAGGTCAATTAATTTAAACAAGCCTCTAAAATGTTCTATATTGTTGTTTTAAATGGAAAAAATAAATACTCTTGATTTGAAATCTCACAGGCTGAGAAGAGAAAGAACACCTTACACTCTAGTATCTAAGAGAGAAGTTTGGGATTATGACTGCTCATCAGAATTCCATTTGCTGATACCAGGACCCCATAGTCTAATCAGAATCTCTGCATATGCATCCTCATCACATGTTTTACTTTTTTTAGGAGAGTAATGAACTTTATTGAGGTATAGGTTTCATCCAAAAACACAGCCAGTTTAAGCATACAGTTGAATGAATGTGGGCAAATGTATACAGCTGTGTAACTATCAACCCACCATCAAAATATAGAAAATTCACACCACTCCAGAAAATTTCATCCTGTTTGTTGCAGTCAATTTATCCCCTCATTTGCACCAGGCAACCACTGATCTGTTTTCTGTCACTATGTATTAGTTTGCCTTTCCTAGAATTTTACATAAGTGAATATACACAGTACCTAGAACATGTCATTTTTAAAAGTTTCCACAAGTGATTCTGATGGACAATGTTGGGAATCACTAGTATAGATGCTTCCACAAAGGACAGAGTCAAAGATGACCAGCATGAGTTGTATGTAAGCCACAGAGTTTATATTCTAGAAGCATATGTTTACTTAAATTATGATATTTAAAAATCATTCTTATAAAATTACTGTGGTTCAAAACTAAGGACCATGCAAAATTACTGGATGGAAATTAAAATTAATATTTAACTTTAAAATTTATATTTAATTTTAAATTAAACTAAACTTATATTAATAAACTTTGAAAATCTATTAGCTGCCAAATACTACATACCTAAGTGACATCTCTCTCTCAGATTCATTGTCAAATGCAAAATTTAAAAAACTGTCAAAACTTTAAAAAGTTTTGCTTCAATAGGAAGTCATCAAGGTAACAAAGCACACTATTTCTCAGTATTAGTTACAACATGGAAAGGGAGGGAGGGCTGAGGTTGAGGATAAAGTTTTACAGTGTCAGGCATGAGCACAATATTAGAGCTTGCTGGCATGAAGCTGAATCCATAAGTGTGTATACAAGACCAATTACCGGTTGTCATAGAGCAATGGTCTGGATACTGCCACTGTCTCCATGGGTAACTTTGCATTTTTGTTCTCAAGGTTCCCCATTTACAAATGAGATTAAACAAGATACTTTCAAAGGTTTCTTTTACCTCAATGGTTTGTGATTCTCTTTTAATAAAATCCTTGATTTAAAGAATTGCCTACCACCAATGTTTAATATTAGATTACAATGTATACAATGTGATGTAAGAGGAAGCTAAAAAATTTCTCTTTGGAAGAGTTTGTAAATTCAGTTTATTCCAGCTCCTAGGGTTATCACAGCACATGTGATGAGGATAAGGTCTTAACATGGGTTCTCTATTGTTGGAGCTAAATGTGTTATTTGAACATTGATGTATATTATTTTTAATATTCTTTTTGGAGTCATGCAGAAATTCTAACAAGGTGCCAAACTTTATTTGAAGAAATAATACCACCAGGCAGTTTCTTTAGCTTTATATCTTTTCCTTTTTACCATACAAGAAAGGAAAAGTATACAGAATTAAATAAGTTAAAAGTTTTGAATGTGTATAGGCATAAAATTTTTCTCTCTTCTCCTTCTATGAACCACTCATGGCAAAGGCATTTGAAATCTAAATTCAGGTTAATTAAATACAGATCAAAGTAGAGTATCCATAAATTTACTGGGTCATGAAATTCACATTAAAGAGAAAGTCTATGTAACCCACAAAACTGTACCTTTCTATAGAGATAGCATTTCTCAGAGGTGTGTGTTCAAAGCAAAATAAGGAGCCAATCTAGAGAATGTGCTATTTTAATAAAGGAAAAAAAAACTTGTATGTGCTTAAGTCATAATACAAAAACTACATATTGATGGTAGTATGGAAAAGATTACCTCTCTCTATGCTGATGAGAATCACTCATGACCTTATTAAAACCAAAAGAATGTGGAAGATCAAGAAAATATGATTCCATTAAAAAGTACCAGATATATGGTAGCATATGTATAAATCTAAACTTATTAAAATGTTAAATTTCTAAAATGAAGGATTTTCAGAAACACTTGTGAAATTAGACTTCTCAAGTAAAGGTACATCAAAAAGTCACAGAAGATTCATTATAAATATTAAAACCTCCTCACAGGTATGGCAGGCATTTTAGCTCAAAAGGCATCCCCCAACTTTATTTTGAGGCGTTAGAAAAATTATCATGCCACAAAGGGAAAACAAGTCCCTTAAGAGAGAAGTAGTTGGAAAAAAAGGCCAAAGTAAGAGGATGCAAGTGCTCAGTACTCATCCCAGAGGACATCATGACTCTGGACAGGTGGTTGGAGTACTTATTTACCTCTGTCTTCTCCCCTGACCACTCATGCTCAGGCCCTCCCCTAGCAAAACCCTGCTCTTGAGAGAAAATCCTTAAGTCATGCTTGTAATAGTACAAAGACTAATCCCAGCTGGCTAGGACTCCTGGGGTTGTTGATAGGGAAGGGGAGAAGGGGAAGACAGACTGAAGAGGAGGGAGGTGGGTAGCGTAACTGTTAACAGTAGTGACACCAGTGGATTCAGTTCAAGGAGTCTGGTACAAATGGGAAGAGCTGCAGCAAGATCTCTCCCCTCTCTTCTTGCATCTGGATAGAGCTGTCCCTAGTGACCACCGCTCTTTCAAAAGATGTCCTGTTGCACACAAATGCCAACGTTCTTGCAACACTAACATGAGCTAAGTGACTCAGTGGATAAAGCAAGGATGCTGTTCCTGGTTCTGTCTGCCCTCAATAATGATAATTTGCCATATCCTCCTACCTTGCCACAAAACATCAGAGGATTAGCTACTAAAAGAAAGACATCTTCTTGCTCATTACAATCTGCAGTGTAAAACTTCCAGAGATGCAAAGAGTCCTGTTTTCATCATTGAAGTAGAAATTATTTTCATCAGCTATGGGTGAAAATGCTATTATTTTCCTTTCTGTCACATGGTTCCCACACTCAATTAGAGATTAGAGTTCTCTATTCAAATGGCTTCACCTTCCTTTGAATAATGTCAGTGAATTCTGTTCTCTTATTTGTGAATGGGGGGCTGGTTCAAGAGTCCTCAGCATTTGGAATGAGAGTTCGCCAAGAGCAGAAATAATTAGACAGTACTGAGTCATTTATTGTCATTCACATTCCAGTCAAAGAAGAGAAAACTTTTCAGAAAAGAAAGTATACAAACAATTAAGGCAGAGCCCATCCATGTTGGCCAATATCCAGATCCCACTTAGGTCAGATGGCTACAGGCTTGATCAGTGTTCTACTTGTAGAGAGGTCCAGTGGGCTCCACTATGAATCCTCATGGTTTGGATCTGCTCAGCCACAGCTCTTTACCTACTTGCCTGCAACCACAGAGAAATACACAAAATTGTAGCTCCCCCTATCCTAATTAGAGCTCCTTTGCTGTGGGCTGATCTTTCAACCTGTTTGGCTGTTGAGCGAAATTTGCTCAGGTGGCAATTTGTCTCTCTGAACCATTCACTGGGCTTTGTGCTAGCCACAGTGCTGGTCATTATCTCAGCCTCTAATTCAGACTCTCTCCTTCTCTGTTTCAAAGAAGAACTCAGTAAGATAGTGTAAATGTTTAGTGCAATCTTGTCCTCACAAATTCAGGATCAACATTCACAAATGGCTCATTGTCACCATCTGGCATCATAAACAGTCACACAAGAACAAAAGAGGGATACCCAGAATAGATGAGGCAAGAGTCTTCTCCTCTTGAGTATGTATATTCTTACTTTATTTCAGTAATTTTCCAAGTTCAGTGAGAATTCATTTTATGTTTTGAGCATAACAATGATGAATCATGATATATATATTTATACAATATCACTTATTGCATATAATAAATATTGTTTTCAGTGCATACATTAATACACATTATTAAGAGAGTTACCACTAAAAAGCAAAAGGAACTTCTTAAAGCTGTCACTGTTTGCAGATGACATGATAGTGTACATAGAAAACCCTATTGACCCCACCAAAAAGGACGCAAACTAATATATGAATTTGGCAAAATGGTGGGATACAAAGTCAACATTAAAAAATCAAAAGCATTTTTGCACACACAAAATGAAATATCAGGAACAGAAATTAGGAAAAACAAGAAAAATAAAGTGCCTAATAATAATAAAGTACCTAATAATAAACTTAACCAAAGGAGTAAAAGACCAGTACTCAAAAAACTGCACAGCATTGAAGAAATCAGTTAAGGAAACTCAAACAAATGGAAGCATATACTGTGTTCATGGATTGGAAGAATTAACATCAAAACGTCCATACTCTCCAAAACAATTTATAGATTCAATGCAATCCCTATTAAAATACCAATGACATATTTCACAGATATAGAACACACATTTTAAAACAGTATATGGGACCACAAATGATTTCAAATAGCCACAGCAATTTTGACAAAGAAGAACAAAGTAGGAAGGATCACCATACCTGATATCAAACTGTATTACAAGGTCATGGCACTCAAAACTGTCTGGTACTGACATAAGAGCAAACACATAGATCAGTGAAAGAGAATAGAGAGCCCAGAAATAAACCCTAGTTTCTATGGTCAATGAATATTCAAGAAGGAGGGCAGAAGCAGAAAATAGAGTAAAATTATCCTCTTCAACAAATGGTGTTGGGAGATCTGGACAGCTACATAAAAAAAAAATGAAACCCGACTACCAACTTATACCATACACAAAAATAAACTCAAGATGGATAAAAGATGTAAATATAAGTAGTGATAACATAAAAGTCCTAGAGGAGAACATAGGCAGGAAAATCTCAGATACTCCACGTAACAATATTTTCAGCAATATGTCCCCTAGAGCAAGGGACATAAAGGAAAGAATAAAGAAATGGGACCTCGTCAAAATAAAAACTTCTGCATTGCTAAAAAATCAGAAAAAATGAAAAGAGAAATAACTGTATGGGAAAATGTACTTTCCAATGATATCTCAGTCAGAGGTTTGTTCTCTAAAATATATAAACAACTCACATGACTCCCATCCAGGAAGTGAAATAACCCAATTAAAAAATGGGCAAAAGATTTGAACAGACACTTCTGCAAGGAGGATATCAGAGGGCCCAGAGACATATAAAAGGATGCTCAGCATCACTAGCCATCAGAGAGATGCTAATTGAAACCGCAATGAAATACCACTTCACACTGGTCAGAGTGGCCATCATAAAGAAATCAACAAACTAATTGCTGTCAAGGTTATGGAGAAAAGGGAACTCTAGTACATTGTTGGTGGTAATGCAGACTGATGCAGTTACTGTGCAAAATAGTATGGAATTTCCTCCAAACAACTGAAAATGGAACTGCCTTTTGACCTAGCAATTCCACTGCTGGAGTTATATCCTTAGAATCCTGACTCACCAATTCAGAAGAACCTATTTACCCCAATGTTCATTTATTTATTTTTACAGAGAGGGGAAGGGTGGATAAAGAGAGGGAGAGAAATATCGATGTGTGATCAACTGGTTGCTGCTCACATGCCCCCAACCAGGGACCTGTCTTGCAACACAGACATGTGCCCTGACTGAGAATTGAACCTGCTACCCTTTGGTTTGCAGGCTGGCTCTCAATCCACTGAGCCACACCAGCCAGGGCTGTGTTAAAACATTTAACATAAAATGTTCTCTATTAGCAAATTTTAAATGTACAGTATAGTATTGTTAGCTCTAGGAAGTATGTTGTATGGATCTCCAGAATTAATTTATCTTGTATAACTGAATCTTTAGACCATCTGATCACCACCTACCTGTTTTCCTCTCCACCCAGTCCCTTACCAACCATTATTCTGCTCTCTGCTTCAATGACTTTGACTATTTTAGATTTCTTATATTATATAAGTGAAGTGAAACAATATTTGACTTTCCATGTTTGGCGTATTTCACTTATAATGTCCTCCAGATCCATTAGTGTTGTAGCAAATGGCAGGATCTCCTTTTTTTGTAAGGCTGAATAATATTTCACTATCCATTAGTGTTGTAGCAAATGGCAGGATCTCCTTCTTTTGTAAGGCTGAATAATATTTCACTGTATGCATATGCAACACTTTCCTTATTCATTCACCTGGTGGTTGATATTTATATTGTTTTTAGATCTTAGCTATTGTCACATGCATTCTTTAATTGGTTTAGGCACCACAAACTTGAACACAGCATCCTTTGGTCTGTTTCTTAGACTAATATGTGCACATCGTTAACATTTTATTTATCTATCATCTATTTACAATTATCTATCATTGATCTATCATCACATAGTGTTGTGACAATGAAGGCCTCCTTGAAGAAACTGAGTGATCCTTAAAGGGAGTCAGCATTCAACACTGTGTCCACAGCACAATCCCTGCAATAGAGTCTATATTCATTAAATATTTGTGAATGTTGAATAAATGAATCTTAATAGAAGGCAAATTCATTCCGTATGGGGCCAAATGCACGTTCAGCGTGAATTTTCATTTCCCACCTAACAGTCAATATGTTAATATACTTAATAATATTTATTAATTTTTAAAGGTCATTCAACCTTGACTTCTTGGTATAAATTCAGTATTAATATTTTTATATATTGTTTAATTCAATTAACGCTTTTTAATTTTAAGATTTTTTTTCAAACTAGGTCATCACTTAGAATGACCTATGATTCTCTCATCTCATATTGTCTTTTTCTGGTTTGGATAAAAAGATTATCATAACTTCATAGAATGAGTTAGGGAATATTCACTATTTTCTTTCTTAGAAAGTATTATTTAAGATGGCCCTTTATATTGTGGTAGAAAACACTAGCAACACCATTTAGGTGTGGAATTTTCATTATGAGAAAGTCTTTAATCACTGCTTCAATTTCATTAATAGTTATTGAACTATAAGGATTGTATATCTCTAACAATTTTGGTAATTTCTGAGTGTCTGTGGATAAAAATGTGTTTACATTTTCATTTATTTTTGCATGAGGTTGTTCATAGTGTCTGATTTCAGAGCATCTGAATTTTCAAAATTGCTTTTACAATGGATTTCAAGTATACATATTTTATTATATAAAAGTATTTGTAGTGATACCTTACTTTTTATTTTTTAATTGTCAATTTCTCTCTATCTTTGTTTAGAAAAATTTTACCAAAGACTTGTCAATTTATTAGTCTTTCCAGAGAAGCAATCTTTGTTTGGTATATTTTCGCTGTTTATCTCTTTCTTTTCTATACTATTGATTGTTGTTCTGATTATTGTTATCTTCTCACTTTGCCTACATTTCATACTTTTCACTTTACCCAAAATTCTTTTTAATTATATTTTATTGATTATGCTATTATAGTTGTCCTGTTTTTTCTCCCCTTTATCCCCCTCTGCCCAGTACCCGCATTCCTTCCAGGACTACCCTCCTTATTTCATGTCCATGGGTCATGCATATAAGTGTTTTGGCTTCTCCATTTCCTATAATGTTCTTAACCTCCTGCTGACTATTTTGTGCCTACTAATTATGTTTCTTATTCCCTGTATATTTTCCTCCACTATCTCCCCCATCCCCATGGATATCCCTCCATTCGATCTGCATTTCTGTGATTCTGTTCTTGTTGTTTTTTGCTTACTTTGTTTTTTATTATTTTAGGTTAAGTTGTTTATAGTTATGAGTTTGTTGTTGTTTTACTGTTCATAATTCTGATTTTCTTCTTTTTGTTAGATGAGTCCCTTTAACATTTCATGTAACAGGGTCTTGGTGATAATGAACTCCTTTTACTTGACTTATCTGGGAAGCATTTTATCTGCCTTTCCATTCTAAATGAAAGCTTTGTTGGATAGAGTCATCTTGGATGTACGTCCTTGCCTTTCATCACTTCAGACACTTCTTTCCAGCCCCTTCTTACCTGCAAGATTTCTTTTGAAAAAACAGCTGACAGTCTATGGGAACTCTTTTGTAGGTAACTGTCTCCATTTTTCTTACTGCTTTGTAGATTCTCTTCTCTTTAATCTTGGATAACGTAATTATGATGTGCTTTGGTGTGAACTTCCTTGTGTCGAACTTCTTTGGGACTCTCTGAACTTCCTGGACTTCCTGGAAGTCTATTTCCTTTGCAAGAGTGAGGAAGTTCTACTTCATTATGTTTTTTTAATGGTATGTTCAAGTACAGTTTTCTGCCTTTTACCCCACCACTCCCCATCACCTTCGCCCTCCCCACCTCCCTCCCCTATTTCCACCACTCCTTGTTGTTGTCCATATGTCCTTTAAAATTGTTCCTGTAAACCCTTCACCCACTCATTATACATTCCTACTTCCCTTCTGGCCACTGTCAGTTAGTTCTTAATTTCAATGTCAATGGTTATATTTTGTTTGCTTGTTTGTTGATTAGGTTCCTCTTATAGGTGAGATCATAGGGTATTTGTCTTTCACCACCTGGCTTATTTCATTTAGCATAATGCTCTCCAATTCCAACCATGCTGTTGTGAAGGGTAGGAGTTCCTTCTTTCTGCTGTGCAGTATTGCATTGTGTAAACGGACTATTATTTTTTGATCCACCCATTTACTGATGGGCACTTAGTTTGCTTCCAATGTTTGGCTATTGTAAATTGTGCTGCTATGAACATTGGAGTGCATAGGTTCTTTTGGATTGGTGCTTTGGGATTCTTAGGGTATAATCTCAGCAGAGGATTTGCCAGGTCAAAAAGCAGTTCCATTTTTAGTTTTCTAAAGAAATTCCATACTGTTTTCCACAGTGGCTGCACCAGTCTTCATTACCTCCAACAATGTAC